>CAIGRF010150627.1:0-41972 GCA_903798235.1 Fraxinus ornus
ATTCTCAATTGAGGCGGGTGCAAATTTTTCTTCCATTATAGCTTCATTAACACATTCCTGGTCATCTTATCTTTCTAGTCATTTCACGGTGATCTCTGGTAATTGTACTCCACTCTTTGTAGGTATAGCATGAGTATTTTCCTCCATTGACTTTTTTCAAAATATTTGGGGGGAATGTAAGTGGAGGTACATGAGCTTTAACTTTTACAGGAGTCCTAAGTGGGTCGTTTTCCACTACCTTTATTTCCATCACTTGCTCTTTAGGTTTTGTCATTGTATTGCTTGGCAATGTTCCATGTGGCCGTTCTGCCAGTTGTGGGCTATTTGACCGATCTGTGTCTCCAACTTCTTGATAGATGCTTGCTGATTTTGAAAACTAATATCAATCTATTGGAATACTTTGTCTGTTTTCTGCATATATTGATGAAACATCTCCCCCAAACTTGATTTGTTCTCCTGATGGACATTATTTGAACCATTCTCTTGCTAATTATCTGACCAATCGAAGTTCAGGTGTTGTCTCCATCCTGGGTTATATGTTTGTGAATATGAGTTAAAATTGTGGGAGCCATTCTTAATGAAGTTGACTTTTTTCTCTGGAAAGCCTATAGACATACAATTTTCTGTTAAATGGTTAGCTCCACAGTTTTCATAAGATGGACTACTCATCACTGCATTTACTCCTCTCGTTTGAGATTTCACCAACAACTCTACCTGCTTCGTCAAAGCTGCTATCTGCGCGTTCGTAGATGTTGTATTATTTAATTCATACACCCCAGATGCTCTCTGTGGTACCACTTTTTCTGATGAAAACATTAATGTGTAGTGGCAATTAGCTCAAATAAATTCAATGTTTGTTATACTGATTCTCATATGATCGATCCACCCACAGAGGAATCCACCTGAAATTTTGACAGTGGTGAGAGTCTGATGTAGAAGTACTGCACTTGATTACCAATTGTGATTTCATGATTTGGACACTTTCGCATCAGCTCTTTGAATCTATTTCATGCCTCATGATAGTTCTCTCCATCTTTCTATTGGAAAGTTTGAATTTCCAATCTGATTTTAACTACTTTCATCGGTGGGAAGAATTTATTGCAGAATTTTCTGGTCAGTTCTTCCCATATAGTAATGCTTCCATGAGGTTCGGCGTCTAACCACTCCAAAGCAGAATCTCTCAGCGTATAGGGAAATAGTCGCAACTTAATAGCATCTTTATTAACCCCCGGAGCATGAAAGTTTTGACAATTTCTGAGAAATCTGGAAATATGTGTGTTTGGATTTTCATGAGGTAACCCGTATAATTGAATAGTATTGCCCATCAAATTGATCCATTATCTAAAAATTGTTTACCCCGACATCTTGATACACAATACTGGAGCGTGCAGGCGCGACTATTGGCGTTAAAAACATTGAAATTGGCAGTTCTTCTTCGTTTATTTCCCTTAACTCCTGCTGCTGATCCGGTAACGCTGCTACTCTTGAGGCCACTTGTCCAATTGGTTGAATAGGAATATGAATATTTTGACCGTCGACCATTTGATGTTGTTTCTGTTTGTGTTCCTTCCGTCTTCGTTTGAAAGTACGTTTTATTTTCGAGTCAAATGGTTCAAGATCGTCGCCTTGGGTACGGAACATACAACGAACATTTTTTTTAATAAAAGAAAGTAAAATCAAATCAAATAACAGTTAAAAATAAAATAAATTAAGACTAAAATTAAATAGTCCCCGACAACGGCGCCAAAAATTTATTGCGTTTTTTATATCACGAGTGTACGATATCGTAACAAGTAATATAGTGGACTTTTGAGTCCAAATTATCGTTCCCACGAAAACTATACTTTATGTCTTAATTAGATTTTCCTAACTCTTATTTGACAAAAACAAGTAAATAATTATGATTATTTTGACTAACTACTTTTAACAAATTGGAAATATAAAAAAATTGCAAACAACGGTAATTGAAGAACCAGATACGTGATAAATATTAGGGCAAAATAATTTCATATATTGATCACATTTATTCTTAATTCAAGATTCATAACATAATGTAGTGTTCGATCAAATTATTCTATTGTATTCAATTTACCCCTCTCGAGTTCTCATTGAGTCTATTTAACTAATTCAATTTCATATCTCTATGTGAATCAATTTAATTAAACGAAACATTGATTTTAAAAATTCATATTATGATCACAATAATTATTATAGGTATCTCTATACATTATACTAATTTACCAAGTTTTATTATATGGTCTAAATCTCAAACTCACCTCTCGATTCGTAAGAGACTCACATTATCATCAAATTATTAATCAGGTAATTTAATGCGTTAAATTTATAATAAAACCAACACATAAATAAATAAACTACATAAATCTTGAATATAAAAATAAAGGATCACAAGTCGACTACATTGTTTTCCCTAATATAAAAATTAGTTATTCATGCTGGAAGAATAAAAATAAGAAGTAGTGGAAAAATATCACCAAACCTTGACGAAATATGAAAATTTCTAGTATTTACAGTTCATTTTCTTTTCCATCATTTTTCTTTTTCCTCTTTCTTCTCTCTTTTCCTTCTCTTTCTCCCTTTTCTCTTCTCTCTCTCTCTCTCTCTTTTCTTTCTTTTCTGTTTTTCCTGCCGTTTTCCGTCCGTCTCCTTTTTTTTTTTTTTCTAAATGCGTGTATGTTTATAGTCTAATCAATCTCCATCTTTCAATTCTAGTCTAATTAGAATTTCAAATAACAATTGAATTGCTAATTCAATTGCAAGTCCAGGCCCATTTGTATAATTAATACAATTTGGTCCTTCAATTTTTATAGTGTAGACTTTAATCTCCAAAATTGTAGTTTTAACTCAATTTTGGCATTCTTTCTTTTTCAATTGCTTCGAACGAGTCCATAGCTAAAATAAAAGAAAATTAACTTAAGTTAAGTAAAAATTAATAATTTGACAACATAAAAGTTTAGTAATTTGATTCAAATAAGTGCACAAATTGCACTTATCAACGCATTAGCTACATCAGCTTCAATTGAACAGACTTCTAGACCGTTCACCCAAGCTGCAGCAATGCATAACAAGATGCTTTATAGAAATAGAGTAACATTGTTCGATGGAAGCAAAGAATATACAATAATTTGAGGTTTAAATGCACGCACTCGATTCCCGGAAGATCCAAATCTAAAGTTGCACCAAATCTTGTGTCCAAACACGACAATTCCTCCTGAACAGCTGAAAAGAGAAAGCTAGATTATGATCATGATGGTAAAATAACATTTCCTCTCACAGTTGAGCTATGGAAACTGTGACGTGTTAACGATGATAAAACGTAGAATTTTATAATCAATTTCAAGATAATGTAGAGCTCTTGAAGTGCTTAAAAACCAATGGAGCTCATGTTCACTCCCAGCTGCAGCTGATCGAAAACCCGGGTTTCTTAAACTCAAGATGAACTATCCAAAAAATAAGATAGTTTTGCATCATGTAACTTAACTCAATTCTCATTTGCACATACCAGAAAATGGTAACTACACAAAAGCCCATTTTCTCCATAGAGATTATCCGGAAGTTCCATTGGGAAAGGATTACTGAGTTCTAGAAGTGGCATAGATCCCTTTTGGAAACCTGGATGGCGCATGTATATATTTTCGTAGCGTTCTTCAAGCCAAAGTAGTAGTGATAACTGGTGAGCACTGTGAGATATAACCAAAGACGTTAAAAATTGAACATAATAATAAGACCGGGCCATCTGGTATGACACGAGGAATAAGAACACTTGCTTATTGCATTATAATTGTATCATATTTGCTTAATGTTGGCATCTTGTAACACATAAGTATGCTTGATTATGCAATGTAATAATGAATTTGCACCAATATAGAATTTATTTACACTACTTTGACTCTCCAATACATTCTTCACACTGTCTGATGGGAGACAACTAGGAAGATTTACAGCAAAACTAGCCATTAGAGAATATAATGACCTTATGAACATAGAGGGGCAACATATTCTTTGTTTATATTACAAAATACTAACTGAAATACAGAATGACACGTTTGGTAGGTGGATTGTATAGTAGTAAAAATTAAGGGAAAAAATAAGTTAAAATCTTGCTCCTTGTATTGCTAGTCCTATTCAGAAGTGCGTACTCGACATACTCGAATGGTTTGACAGGGGGTCACATCTTGCCCTCATATTGAATTCAATGGACTAAAAGAGCAATCACTTTTAAGAAATTGAATAATACATACCCTTTTTCTGGGTATGGATTTTATGCCAAGCTCTTTGCAAGCTCTTGTAATAATTGTCTGCATTTGTGACCTACAAACATATCCCCCAAATACATATACTTCCAGTTTTAACCTATATCAAAATATGACAACAAATTTGCAATAGACAAGAATCGCTAAGTATACATGGATGATGGAACATCAGAAATTGAAAAAATCACCTGAAGAAGCGTATTTTATCTGGTAAAGTTACATCCAGTTCATCACAAATAGAAACTATAGCATCCTTAAGAGTGACACTATTGATGACATTGTCAGGGAAATACTTGGTATACTGAAGGAAAAGCGAATCGTCCCAAACTACAAGCTCCCGTATCTTTTTCCCTCTGATATCAGGAATTGGCCTAGAGCAAGAATTCACTTTCCACTCAGTGATGCTCTGAGGATCAGTTTATGGATCAAGATAGCTCAATTCTGCAGTTGGGTTATCATCTTCTTCATCAGAAACAGTTTCATCTGGTTCAGCTTCCACCGGGGATGAAGAAACTGAGCTTTCAGAGACTGAAAAACGTGTGGGAAAATGGGAATTTTTTACTCTTGGGTTGGTAGGTTTCTTTGTGGAGAACTGAAATAGGTGATTAAGTTGGATTTTATTTTTTATTGTTTTGGTTGGGGAAGTGAAATTGTTAATGGGGTTTTGATTCTTGTGGTGTTGAAGCTTAGACTAGCCATGGGAAGAGTGGTGGTGATAAAGTAATCAAGAAAATGTCATTGGGGTTTTCTTGAGTAGCTGTTAAAGTAGTTATCCAACACATGAATAGGACTATAGCCTATAGATAGAAAAAGGCAGGGTTGGCAAAAAAAAAAAAAACTCGTTCAACTAGAAACTCGTGGACCCCGTCCCGAACGGGTCGGGAATTACTTGCCTAATCGGCAAACGGGGTCGAGATGGGACGAGGGTCATTGGCCCGAAGCAGGTACGACCATACGGGGCGTGACTTAGATCGAATCTACAACACACTACAAACAGATTGCACATAAAGAAAACAAACATTTTTTTTTCTTATTTTATGAACAACCAAAAAATCCTACAAAATATTTTGGAGTATTAAATACTGAAAGAGCAGATAACGTACTGGGTTAGCAATCCCATAATACGTTGGATTACAAAGAAAAATAAGTAAATACTGAAAATAATAAATTAAGAAATTTTAAGTGTTGTTTTGACTTAGTAAACGAATTCAAACGCCCAAAATCTATCATAGGTCACGACGAAACTATGAGTTCAATGGGAATTGTCGCGAGCTTTCCAGAATGGGGTCATGGGTCCAAAACGGACACTGTATGCAAACGTTATGTCATTTTCTTCTGACGCCGACCATCCAAACGTTCCAAATATGCAAGTGCTTGTTCCTCAACACTAACATCATCAGGACGGGTAGGAGTATCATAGTCCTCGCCTCGCTACCCATCCTGTTTAAAGTTAATTTTAAATTTAAATTTAAATTTTTTATCAAACAAAAATAATAAATTTATCATATTTTTAAAGAGTATATAAGTTGTTTCTAACAAATTGATAAAAAAATAATAATCTTTACTAAGTAGAGACAAAAAAAATATAATAATAAATGCCATGCTTCTCCTCGCCTCGTCCCGCTTTAAACGGGTATGAGAATGGGGGCAAGGTAATAAAAATACCGGATAAGATGGGGGTCAAAATGACTGACCCGTCTCATACCCACCCGTGCCATCCCTAGAAAAAGGGTAGTGGGGTAGGCTTTTGACATAAAAGGGTTGTTCAAAGGCTAATCTATTAATTTGGAAAAAATACATTACTCGCACTTTTAAATAGTGTTTTAAAAAATGTAAAACATGACGAGACGTGGAAGCCATACCTCGAATTAGGCGAGCCTAGATGTAAAAAAAATGTTTTCTTATTCTAAAATTATTTTAAATTTTTAATCAATTTAAAAATCATTTAATAATGAAAATAATACATACCAATTATATAAAATTATAAAATAATATATTGAGAAAAAAAGTGCGACTAGGCGCGAAAATAATAATAATAATAATAACAGCAAAAAAGCTTGAGGCCAGGTGCAAGTCGCGCCACTTTTTAGAACTCTGCTTTTATGTTTTTTTTTATACAGGCTAAACATATCTCCAATGTTCTCGTTATCTTACACTTTTAACTGTATAAATGAAAATTTAAGTAGCAATCGAGAGCCGAATGTCTAATTCTACCATTGGCGAATTCAACCAACAGAGAAAGCAATCTCTGATCGATAGTTATTTCTACGATATAAAAAAAAGTGAGTATGAAATCTTTGAATTGGCTTCAATCGAGATTGCCTCAGCTTCTTAGGCACATGAGGTACCGACCTAACATTAAAAACTAAAGATTATCTTAATATACCATAGTCTCGTGTACCTAATACCGTCCGTTATAACGAAATTTCTTATACAATCTAATATGATGCACTACAAACACCCGTGAAGGCAATCCTTCTCATCTAAGAGGTACTTAGACATCTCTAGGCAAGCCGTGCCTTGGGCACTGGTGAGTCCAAGCCAACACACGAGCTTATTATTAAAGGCTACGCCACCTCATCAATTTTGATGCTTTTAACTAGATTTTCTTAGATAAATGATTCAATATAAAATAACAACGATGTTTTATTATGAATTTATTGATTGATAGAATCAAATTTGAATAACAAGAGTAATGTTATCAAAAACTTGTACCTGAATGAACTCGAACTGGATGATTGAGCTCTGTACGATCCGATCTTCAATACCTGAAACAAAGACGTCGATGCGTGTTCTCGTCGCCCCTCTGATGCTCAAGTGAGAGAGAGAAATTGTGCGAAAAACTGTATGTTGGAATATTATGTAAAACGTACATGAATAATGAGGCTGAGTCATGTATTTATAGATGTTGGAGATGGAGTCCCAAAATGATTCAACTTCCTATAGTCCTTATCCTTGTTATACATGGTGTTTGTGTTATGTTAAAAGTGCACAGTTTGAGTTAGAGTCAAATTTGTAATAGGTTGGGAGTTTGTATTTAAATAGGATTAGCATTCCTAGAAACACATGAAATAAGGTCAAAGAGACGAGTTAGAGCTAAGAGCCCGACCTCGATCCTAGGCCCAAACTTAGAATTAGCCCAATAATAGTGGGTTGAGATCGGGCCAACTCTGCTCGAGATCGGGTATAACGACTTCTATATACACTGAAGAGTAATATTTAGTTGTCATATTGTTTGGCAGAGATTAAAATTATATTTTTATTAAATTTTGATAAAAATTGATAAAATGTGTCTTTGATCCAATAAAATATATAGTTAAAATCAATTGTTAACTTTAACTTAAATAGAAATCTAGATTAAAATCAATACCAAACATTGCCTAGATCATTATGACAATTGTGTTTAAGAGAGAGCGTTAGGCCTAAACACTAATTTTCCCTTTTATGGGCACCTCTATTTTGATTTTGACATTATAAAACGAACTACATATATCCTACAAGACTGGAGATCGACCTGGGCCGCTACCACGAAATACAAAAGAGGCGGTCGGTCCCTTCCCTCAAGAGTCCGTGTAATTCTTCCTTCTATGTATCTTGTAGATGTATTTTCTCTGGTTTCTTGCCCTTCAATTTCCAATTTATCGTTTTCTACTGCAAAAATATTGTATATGCATTTTTTTCCCTTTTACTCTGTCAAGAAAGCTTACTGAGTAACTCAGTAACACAACGTGTAAAAGATTGGGTTTTTATTTTTAATATTTTTGTCTGTTAAGGAAAACAAAGAAAGAGAATGAAGTAATCAATTTTTGTAGGACAGGGTGACATAAAGCTGAGAAATTTAATGTGGGCGTTGCGAATATATTTGTGGAAATTGGTATAATGCTGTTACAAGATCAAATTTATATGGGCACTTGAATTTGTTGTTAAATGAGGTTGATCCAGCCAGCCTCTCTCCCCTCCTTTTGCGTGGTGTTTGCTGGTCAAATATGCAGAGATATTGTTGTACATAGGCTTGCTTAATTTCTGAATCGGATACAAGTTTTTTTTTTTTTTTAAACCTAATCGTCAATCATATATTTTTAAATTGTATGTTTTTAAGAGTTTAAGGGTGTGTTTGAGCCACATTATTTTGGAAGAATGTATTTTGGAATAGTAGATTGATGGAGAATGTGTAGTTGAAAAAAGAAAGAAAAGTTATTGATGTGATGGAAAATATTATTTTATTGAAAAATGTGTTGTTGAAAATGAGAAGAAGAATGAGAATGAAAATTTTAATGTGTAGCAAACAGAAGCTAAATAAGAAATAAGAATAAAAAGATAAAATCTATTAGAACTAGAAAAAGAAATTAGAAAAGATAAATCACAATTGTAGCAGGAAAGTGGAAACTACTAATTTTGATTATGTACTATATCAATCTCTCCCATTTGGAAAAAAAAAAAAAAAAACTTGTCCTCAAGTTTGGTTGAAGAAAAGAAAGTCAATCAATCGGAATGAAAATATTCAATTTTTTTTGTAAATACTAATATTGAAGAAATTTCAATTTCATGATGTGTTTGATAAACATCGTTATATTCTTCAGTTGTATTCTTCAAAGTCAACTTTGAATTGGTGCGGGAAAGTTTATAATAGTTGATGTTATCAAAAAAGTGTACAGTACTTCTATATTTATAGGCAAAATTATTTCATACTTCTACTAATAATAGGAAACTAAAATAAGGAAACTAATAAAATCCTAATCTAATTAGAAATTATATTCTAATCAATATAGAAATCATATTCTAAACAAGAAATAAGAATAAAAAGATAAAACCTATTAGAACTAGAAAAGGAAACTAGAAAAGATAAATGGCAATTGTAGTAGGATGTTACTAATCATGATTATGTACTACATCAATTTTGATGGTGTTGGTTTGAGAGTTAATTAGGGCAGTTACTCAGGTTCGTTGAAATGGGATGTAATGTTTAACATTGTTGGAGAGCAACAATGCCACTCTTAAACCCATGGATTGGGACACACAAATGATAGTTGTCGAATGTCATATAAAGGATAAGTCTTCGAACACCAATTAGTTTTCAGATTAGATGGTTAAAGCCTGATTGCACAGATATCAGACTGAAGCTCCAGTTCAAGCCGCAAGAAATTCATGTCGAGGGAAGGATTGTTAGGGAGCAACAATGCCGCTCTTAAGCCCATGACTTGGATCACTCAAGTTACGATTGTCGAATACCATAAGAGGTTTAGCCGTCCCTTAATTTACAGCAATTGGTTATGGTTAAAGCCCGATTCTACAAACATCTTATCAAATATTCTAAGTGCCCACACCTTTCATTTAAGTAGAATAAAGATTCTGCATGAGCTTTTGCATGTATAGATATCTGATTCAAATTCTAACGAGTTAAACTTTGCTCCGAGTGTACTTTGGCGATATTTACATGTCTTGGTCTTCTGTCTTTTAATAGTATCTTCCAACAATTTGTTGGTGCCTACTAGAATAGTAGTCGTCTTACATTCTTTCTTTTAGTTTCTCAACATGTCGAGAATCACGTTTTTGTGTGATTTTAGTTTCTATCCATTGGATAGGTACATATAAGAGCAGGCATCGCCCAATTAGAGGGATGATAATATTTGCTGGACATAAGCTGCTTGCTTCTTTAACTCCTACTCAATCGTTATCCTAAAACCCCATGGCAAATCATTGACGAACTTATTTTGTAGAAATACTTCAAAATCGAGGAAACTACATTCCTTCCATCAAAAGTACCAATATCACACAGAATCCATAATGGTTATTGCTCGCTATCCTCCTCCTTGGTTCAGGTGAGTTTCTTGATCTTTAGGTCAGTTTATTTTCAGTTGGTGGATTAGTTGATTTTGTGACCCTTTATAGTTATTGTACTTTCAATTCAGTGTGGCTCCCATGATGGAGTGGACAGATAATCATTATAGGACTATGGCTCGGCTCATCTCGAAACATGCATGGCTATACACCGAAATGATTGCTGCAGAAACAATTGTATATCAGAAGGGGAATTTGGTAATATTAGTTAGAGTTCTTCTCTTGAATTTCTTTCAGTTGGCAAGCAGAAATGTTTTATTTTGAGAAAGCTCTGATCTGCTAACAAAAAGAAAAAGTAAAGCGCACAGACACAAGCATAAATACCAATGAAAAACTCACTTTTTCCACAATGCTAATGTTATTTAAAGGAGCTGTATCATATTTTGTTTCCAGAGAAGATTATATCCAATCTCACAAGAATGTTGGAATTTTGCTGGATTCTCTACTTACACAGTTTCTATTAATTGATGTGTTTTTCTTGGAACTTTTCTGGTATAAATTCTTCAATGTGCTTTAACTTGAGAAGTGGTGCATCTTTTTTAGTTAGGAGTCCACTTCACATTTTACTTTATCTACATTTTTTGGCATATCAGGATAGATTCTTGGCATTCAGTCCGGAGCAGCATCCTATAGTTCTTCAAATTGGGGGAAATAATCTGGAAAACATTGCTAAAGCAACTCAACTTGCAAATCCTTATGGATATGATGAGATTAATTTTAAGTTGGTTTCTGCATTTTTAAATATTCTTGGATTCCTCTCTCCCTCTCTCATAACTGAAACCAATACATTTTATAACAGCTGTGGATGTCCAAGCCCAAAGGTTGCTGGACATGGGTGTTTTGGGGTGCGTCTTATGCTTGATCCAAAGGTGTGAGTAATGGCTCTGGACTTATTTGAGAGAATACTGTATGTGGATGTGTTTTGACATAGTTATTTCACAAGGAAAGTTTGTAGCTGAGGCCATGTCAGTAATTGCGGCAAATACAGATGTTCCTGTTAGTGTCAAATGCCGAATTGGTGTTGACGATCATGATTCATACAATGAGCTCTGTAAGTTCTTCCATTTCTTTCTTTAAAAGGTGAAAAAGAAGGTTCTTTGAATACGAACTTTTAACTAGCCATTCATGATTAAAATTGTTCAACACTCATGTGCAGTTTTGACATCTTCGTTTTTATCTTTTGGGATCTAGTAGATGATTGTTCAGACACTCTAAAAGACTTTGCATTTGTTTTACTTGTAACTAGCTATAGCCATAAAATATTAAGTTGCCTCTTTCCCCTTTGTTTTTCAACTCTGTTTGTGGTGATCAGTCTTGCTCATGCTTATAAATGGTTCCTGGAAGTGAATTTTCTTAAGTTATAGACCTGTGACATCCACATTTAGTATAGTCAAATTCGTATAGTTCTAAGATTCAACCATGGTTATTATCTTAGAGTTTTCCTAAAGAGTAAAGTGAGGTTTTGATGTAGGACAATCCTATTGTAAATAGGATTAGGATTAGGATTAGATATTTATAATAAGATGTCTAGTTGTAATAAGTTTTATCTTTTTATTCTAATATTTTATTTAGAATATGATTTCTTTTCATTATTGATTAGAATATGATTTCTAATTTCTTTTAGATTATGATTTTAATTTATTTCCTTTTAGAATTTAGTTTCCCTATATTACAATTTTGAACAACAATCAATTATTATTCAATATATTGTTCAAATATTGTTCTTATTTATTACATAATTCTTATTGCAAGAATTTCGCATAACGGTTTCATACCAAAATTGGTATCAGAGCAAGGAAATTGCCTCAATCTGATGGCCGACTATGATCCTTGTGGTAGTCGAACCATCGACGACGAACGGAGGCTCGACAAACTAGAATAACGAATCAAGAGGATCAATAAAACTCTTCATAACATTACACAGATGCTGACCGTGTTGAGTCTCGAAAGGAATCGCGAGCCCGTGAAGAAGCAAGTTGACAAGAATTTGCAGACCTTAATTGCTATGAATGTTGGTTGTTTCAACTAGCATAGAACACTGCAACAGAAGGCTATAGAATTTCCTCGAGTCCCAGCCAAATTCAAATACATACAAGTTATCAAGGATTATTTTTTCAACAAAACTCGAAGACGAGTTTTTTTTTTTTCAAATGAGAGAGATTGATGTAGGACAATCCTATTGTAAATATGTTAAGATTAGATATTTATGATAAGATGTCTAATTGTAATAAGTTTTAACTTTTTATTTTAATATTTTATTTAGAATAAGATTTCTTTTCATTATTGATTGGAATATGATTTCTCATTTCTTTTAAATTAGGAGCCCGTTTGAGCCACATTATAATTAGAATGAGAATGAAAAATATAGCCGTTATGGGCCCCACACTAGAGATAGAATGATTGAATTTTAATGTTGATGTGATGGATAACGGTCATATTTTTCATTTTTATGAAGAAAAAATGTGGCTCAAACAGAGAAAAAATGTGGCTCAAACAGGGCCTAGGACTTTAATTTATTTCATTTTAGAATTTATTTTCCTTATATTAATAGGATTAGACAATAGTTTTGTCGGCAGTGTACGATTTTGAACAACAATCAATTATTATTCAATATATACATGACATGATTGTTCAAATATTGTCTTATTTATTATATAATTCTTATTGCAAGAATTTCACGTAAAGTTGCACTAGGTTTTCTTTATTTATTTATTTTTATTTTTATATTTTTGTGCACTCCCATCAGCTGAAAATTAAGCTAATCAAGGCGCAAAAATATTCATGACCAATTTACATTGCCATCTTACTTAAAACATAATATTGTTACGTGTTGTAGATGTTACAATTTTTCTTATTTCGTTTTGTATTTTTGGATAACAAGTATGATGTAACTAGTTATTTACTAATCTAGTCACATTCCTGTGATGTTGGGAGTATGTGCACATTCACATTCACAGGCACAGTGATTTACTAACTACTTGCACAGTTTGTCTGCTCCCATGTCGTCCATATAAATGGATTCCCTGAAGTTGTATTTTACATCATTTCATCAATGATTTGGTGTGCCAATCTGCTTCTTTTTTCGAGGATTTTTGTAAAAAAATATGATGGGGATAAAGTTGGTATTATCCTGATTTATTGGCCCCATTTTCTTTCTCTCCAGGTGATTTCATACATAAGGTTTCGTCTCAATCACCAACTAAGCATTTCATAATACATTCGCGAAAGGCATTACTTAATGGAATTAGCCCAGCTGAGAATAGAACAATTCCTCCCTTGAAGTATGTATTTAGTTGGTATCAATTACTTATTTATTATCTATCTAATCGACAGAAGTTAATGTGGCATTTCTATTCAGTCACTTATATTAGCTTCTCTGCGTGCCCTGTAATCAGCATGGTTATCTTTTGTGTCCCCGTATAATGAGAATTGGTTTATTTCTATTGTTTTTCTGGTTATTTACTATTCATATTGTAGATATGAATACTACTATGCTCTCGTGCGTGATTTTCCTGATCTGCGGTTTACTATTAATGGAGGCATAAACACCGTTGATGAGGTAAGTGTCACATTCAGACCCATTGTCAAATGAAATGCTATGAAAGCTGTCTTGTTATATGTAAAACAATAGTTTATACTGTAAAGACCCGATAACTCTTTTAACTTTTCTTCCATTATCACCTTTAAATCATTTTCCTTAATTTCTTTTTTCTGACATTGATGTCTATTATAAAACTTAGCTCCTTTAATAAATAGTGTTGAAGGTGGTTCTTTGTGTCAGATTCAGCAGTTCATTTCCAAACCTATAAACATGAATAAATCATTAGCTTGTTAAGGAATTTTTTTTCCTTTCTTTGACACTCTTTTGAACAAGTCCCTTTTTTTTTTCTTTAAAAAAATTATGTGAAGTCTTAATACCTGATAAGATTGTAGAGTGATGAATATTTTTAGTTTAACTTGCTGGTGTGTTTTAAATGAGTCTCTCTGAGGTTGTGTTTTTACACTGCCGATCTATTTATCCAATCAGTAGTAATCCTTCAAGTTAAAATGTTAAAAAGGCAGTTTTTCTCCTAGCACCCAAATATTTAAATAAATCCAAGACTGAACTCCCATGTTTTAGTCCCCTAAATCTAGATCCCCAGACGAGTAAGACTTAAAAGACCTTTCTTTGCAAAATACTTCCTTCTTTATTCATTGGGATGTTTGGGAAGAATTTATGACTGGAGAAGAACCCACCCCACCTGCCTACATAAAGCACCAACAGAAGAAAAGGAGTCGGTGGGAAAACCAATAAAAAGCAACCATTAAAGGAAATAATACAGAGTTTACACGCATTAGGCATTATTGAACTATGGACATGATTTTATACATTCCTCATCAACTAAGTTGGAACCCTATGCAGATTTATAAGATTATACCATGAGTGATTCACATCATAATGCTTGTATCTTGCTTTAAATTTTGTGTAAATAAAGGTCTGTAGTATCTTTGTTTCCTATTCTCTATTGACATTTTAACCTGTAGGTGAATGCAGCAATAAAGGAAGGGGCCCATGGAGTAATGGTTGGACGTTCTGCATACCATAAGTATGAACTGTGTGAACTTGATATAATTTACTTTTTTCCTTTCACTATTTTTTTGAGTAATTTTGATTTTAACAGCCATACATGCTATTTCTAATGTATAAAGATTTTGTTGTCTCTGCCATTAAGTAGTTGAATTCTCAAATGCTCGATTTGACATCTTATATATTGCCTTAACTTTTGTTATATGATACTTTTTTAGACTGATCTTTGAGCCGTATGTTTATTTTATCCTTACTTGAACATTTTTTTTTTTTTTTGAGAACTTCAGTTTTTTGAAAATTGGCAACACAGATACATCCACAGCTGTGGGTATGACAGTCTCACGTGAATTAAAGATCTATGATTGTAATTCTTTTTGTTTTGATGTTCACTGTGACTCTTAAGATACTCGTTCTAAAGCTCCAAGAACGACTTGGTTATTTAACCCAGCATTTGTAGTGCAGCAGTGGAAGTTGAATCTTGTAAAAACAAGAAAAAGCTCAAGAATAGTATCTAAAATAACTTGAATAATAATGAAGGCTAGTCCTCCTCTTATATAGGCATTGGAAGAATAGGTAATATCCTAATTCTGGTAGACTAAGTAAAGGAAATTTCTCTCCTAAAAAGAAAGAATACAAATAGCCTATTTCTAATAGAAGTAAAAATTTTATCAACTAAATAGTAAAAATTGTCTCCTATAAAATACTAGGAATCCTAGTTACCCATAATAATAAAATTCTAAAACTAGTAGTAATAATTGATTTCTAGTATTCTCCTTCATCATTTTGACAACAAAAAAGCTGTGGCTTCCTCTGACATTGTTGGATAATAGAAACAATAGTTTTAGTTCAACCGAGTTGGATAATCTAAGAACTGATTTTTCTATAAAAATATATTTGATTACAGAAATAAGAAGAGGCATTCCTATGAGTATGTATTTATTTTCTACTTCCTTTTGCTTCCTGTGAAGAAGGCTTTAATAATTCTCTCACTGGTCACCCAGATACTTGAGTGGTAGTTTAGAAAGGTTATTGCCTACTATAAACAAATGTTGGAATGATAGGCGATTGAGTTGTTAGACCTAATATATGCTGGGCATTTCATTTATCCTAGCATTTATTAGTAACATTGACCACTAGTTCACAGGGTTAATTTATTTGATATATGGGGATCATTCTTCCCTTGAAACTTCAAAAAGATACAGAGATTCAAATATGGATTTTTCTACCGAAGATGTTTTCTTCATATAACAATCTAGAACTAAATAAATGGGCAGCAAAGATATTCCCTTTATCTATGTCTAGAGGAAATATAGTTAGTGTCTAAGAATGTTTATTGTGTACACTCAGAATCTTTCTAAACATTAAATGCCAATCTATAACTCGCAAGTGCATGGTTTCTTTGTTAACTTACTTCCTCTGAGAAGTTGACTGACGGTCAATTTATTTTTTGGCAGTCCATGGAATCTTTTCGGACATGTTGACAGTGCAATATATGGTGAACCTCCTAGCAATCTAACACGGCGCCAGGTTTCTGAATCAGACTGATTTTCTTTTAATGTTGTGGTAAATGCCTATATAGTTAACTCTTTCTAGTAATTTTTCTTTTAGGTCCTCGAAAAGTATCAGGTATATGGCGATTCAGTACTGGGAAAATATGGACAAAGACCAAATGTTCGGGAGGTTATAAGGGTATGCATACAATCTGATACATCTTTTAAGTTTTGGGTTTACCTTTGGTTTATTGAGGAACAGATTCTATGGTAGGACCGGTAGGTGTTACTAGCAATGTTATGTTGTATGTTGATTGTAAGACTGTCATCTTTCCTCTTTGCTTGTCAGCATCGACTCTTCTGTAAATTTGGCATTTGGATTATGCATATCTAAATTTGTGTTCCTATTCCTCCTGCAAACAAATTATATTTTCACATCATTAAGATAAAATTTTATCTCATCGTGTATTGCTAACGTAAAATTCCTGAAATACACCACAGCCTTTGCTTGGTCTTTTCCACGCAGAGCCTGGAAACAGTCGATGGAAGCGTAAAGCTGATGCTGCTTTCATGCACTGCACAGTAAGTCATCTTCACTTTGAAAGCTATAAATAATATATATTGTTTAGAACTTTTTGTCCTACTTTTGTGAAGCAACTTTGTGCCTGGATAGAAATGACAGAACAACTTCCATAATATTATTCTAACGTCATGTTTGGTTAGGCGAAGAAACTAGTGTCTTGTTCATTGTAGACTAGAGTCTAATATAGTGTATGAGACATGCACTAAGGGTTGGATAGTACTAAAGAAGTTACAATATTATTTGTTAAACCGTCGAGTCCTCCATGGTCTGTGTACATAAACATAACATACACTTTTTGAAGCATTTTGGAGATGGGAGTTGGTAGAGGGATCTGGGATGAACTCTAAATGAATCTTTTTCACGTGGTTCCCAAATTTTGCAGACAATCAAATCCTTTTTCGAGGAGACACTGTTCACTATTCCCGCTTCTGTGTTGGATTCACCTGTTGCTGAGGCACCCTCTGGTTGTACTGACACGTTCACAAAGTCAAAGAATTTGTTACCTCAACAGTATAGAGTTAGAGAAGAAGAGCTATTATACGCCTAGTTTTACTTGAATTTTTTACCTCACAATTGCCAACTGCACCAGTTCGGAAAGATTGTCATACCAGTGCTTACAAATAGAGATACGGCAGATCAAGCCTGTGGAACTGAGTATTCATTCGAAGACTTCTGAATTATTTGAATACTTGCTCTCAAAGATCACTTGAATTCTTTACCAATGCTAATTGACAATGGAATGATTGTATTATTATAGTTTCTGATGTGTCTCCTTTTTCGATGACTTATGTTGTATTCCATTGAAAGTTTTGATCAACTCAAGACAGTCTTAAAATGTGACTTTCCGTATTTTTGGCAAATTTGTTTTTCTAAGTTGGATGTTTTTGAAAATGTCGTATGTATCTGAATTAAACACGAGGATGAGACAATTTGTGTGTTCACTTGCAGATATCTGGTTTTGTATAGGGTATTTATATGTAAAACCACACCTAGATCTTCTTTTGCAAAGGAGAAGAACAATGGATCATCAATTGCGTATATGTGGAATGCAAATTGTGACAAACAAACGGAAACAAGTCTTCTTCAACAAACATTGCAGATCACAATCTCAGTTCAATATATCGTATATGAGTTAATTAAATGAATATTTAGTAAACTTTACCCCATAAATGGGTTTGATTTAATTTTTTTCATAACGCATGCCCAACATTTTTTTTTCTCGAAACTTTGCAAGAAATGTTCCACCAAACTTCACCGTTGCCATTTATGGTTCCTCCATAAACTTCCAAGTTTCTTATTTTCTTCAAAACTATCCATTGTCTTTGATTTTTCTCATACAACGACATGTTTGTAAAAGCTTTGATCGCTCGTACTTCCTTGGATGCTAAGAATTTAGAACAAAAAAAAAAAAAGAAAGAAAGAAAAAAAACTAGGTTTAACTGTTAACATTAACAGCCACAAGTCTTGCACTCTGGTGCTTTATTTTTTGCTGAGAAATTATAAATGCAATAATTATATGTATACCCTACTCACCTCCAGTTTAAGAGCCGATTTACATGGACCAGAAAAACTTGTTGGTTTCATATGGAAAGTCTTGTTGGGAATCAGAACAAGGCCTTGTTGAGAAAAATTACAGGCCTCTCTCCAACCTTTCTTAAATGCCTGGAGAAGCACCAAAAAAATATAGAAAATGTAATGGACACGACCGTTTAACACCTCAACTTTGTGTCCTGTAATCTAATACAAAGGACATACATTCGACATTTTTACTGATGAAGTACCTGAATCATCAGATCGCCTGTCAGCTTTTGCTCCAAAATCGTCCTCATTCACAGTTTGTATTGATGCTGCCCCAACAGAATTCTGGAGTTTTTGATGATCATTCGAATGTGGTAAGACCTTTTCACAGCTAACAAAACAGGAGGGTGATGATACTAAAATGGTTAGAAATATTACAAAGAAAACTGTGTTCATCTTCACGATTTTGAATGGAGAGTTCTGAAAGATAATATGAATATCTTTGTCTTATAGATAATATTAAATAGTTATAGACAATTATTTAATAACTAGGTGGAGGGTGATGATACTAAAATGGTTAGAAATATTACAAAGAAAACTGTGTTCATCTTCACGATTTTGAATGGAGAGTTCTGAAAGATAATATGAATATCTTTGTCTTATAGATAATATTAAATAGTTATAGACAATTATTTAATAACTAGGTGGAGGGTGATGATACTAAAATGGTTAGAAATATTACAAAGAAAACTGTGTTCATCTTCACGATTTTGAATGGAGAGTTCTGAAAGATAATATGAATATCTTTGTCTTATAGATAATATTAAATAGTTATAGACAATTATTTAATAACTAGGTACAAGCAACGTGCAATGCACGTTTGCTTAGTTTATATTTAATAGTTTTGTTTAAGAATTAATTTGTTATTAATAAAGATGTAATTTTTTTGGTTAATTAAATAATTAAATAAAGTGTTTCTCTCTGTCATCTAAAACCTAAAATCACAAACAAAAAACTCAAAATTCATATTATGCACAATAATATTATACTATATTCTAAAAACAAATGACAAGAAAAAGATGCCCCCAAATGAAAATACATTCAGAAAGGGATATTTTTTTTCCCATAAAATCACAAAATACATAACCAAAGACGGATTAACCAAATCTGCAGGCCTTATCCAAAAAATTCAAAGCCTTACTTTTGGAAATCCCATAAATCAAATATTTACCTCAACATAAAAAAAATAATAAGAAGAAAAATAAGTAAAATTGGAGCTATTTTACTCCATAAAAATAATTCAATCTTCTCCTAGGTTTAGATCATCAATACTGCATTGCCTTCACAAAATTTCGCCTCGTTTTGTAGATCACTTTGCTTGTGTGCTTGAAATAAATACTCAGTGGAGAAAAATACATATGCATCTATAGATGTATCTATTCATTTTATCTCTCTTGTTTCCGATGGACAATGAATGTGTGTGCAGGGGCGGACGTAGACTTTCTATGTTGGGGGCACAATCAAACATTCAAAAAGTGACGAAAAAATTAAAGTAAGAGATATTTTATTACAATTGTTCTCTACGTGTTCGCATATTTATCCTTTTTATTACATCAATATCAATATCATTTTTATCCTTTTTGTTTAGAACATTTCTTTCATCGGTACTTTGTTCATCACAAGAAAGCAAAGATTTACATTTAGGGTAATTATATTACCACTACAAAATTTACTAAGTACACCACAAATTTCTTATTTACTTGAATATCCTTAAGTAAAATTACATAATTAGAGTTTTAATATATTTTTTAATTAAATAAATTATTGTTACACCACAAATATAAAACCTAATTCATTTCTCTTTTTTTTTTTTTCCTTAAGATCTTGTGTATATTTTTAAGTGGACATGCTTATTTTGTGTTCTGTATGCATGCAATTAGATTAACTTTGATTCAGTTTTATTTATGTTAAAATCAAAAGTGGTGTTATAAAAAAAAAATATATATATATATTTGCACGTCACTGTTCACCCGTGAACAGTGATTGCTATTTTAAAGTATATATTTTAATTTTTAATTGTGAAGAGTGATTGTTGTTTTAAAGGATGTTTATTAATTTTAAGTGTTATGTGTATAAAATGTGTACGTATTTATTGTAAACTTACGTGATGTTTATGACTAATTAAATGCTTTTCTTTATATATAAAAATTTAAAGATGTTACGTAAAATTTTATTCTTAAATATGTAAGAAATTGAGAGGTTTTTGGCACTTAACGACCACCATCCGACGACCTTAAGGTATGTTAAGGGTAAGAAGATGAGTTTACTTAAAACTTTTTTGCATGGCTTAAGTCTTTACTCTTTTTTAAGTAATAATGCAATTCATTTTATCGCTAAAGTATGATATGTATTACGATAATATATGTATATCATGTGTTAGACTTAGTATTGGTAAGTGACGGGTAAATTTTCGAGGACGAAAATATTTTAAGGGGGTGAGAATGTAATACCCCGAAAATTTTCATAAAATATAATTCAATTTTTATATACTATATTTTAATACTTTGAAAGTTAGGGACTAAATGATACATTTATCAAATTATATTTTATTTGTGTCAAATATTTAGATATTGATGGAGTTATCGTAAATATATGAATATTGATCTCGTTTGATAAATCGTAATTAGATACATAAATCAGACTCGAGAAAAAGTCGATTCGGATAAGTTAGCTCCAAAATATTTTAGTTTGAAAGAATTGTCAAAAGCTAATTTATTTTTATTATTATTTAATTATAATTTCCGTTAGTTTTTCCGTTAAATCAAGAAATTCCGTTAGTTTTTCCGTTAAACCAAGAAATTTCGTTAGATAGGCACTTTTTATACATAGAAGATAAGATTATGATAACTATTAATACTATCAGAATATGTAATTGTTGCACTATGTTGTAATATTTTGTATATATTTCCTTTAACATCAGTTAGTTAAGGATGACAAAAATTTTCTTCCGGACTTGAGTTATTTAAATTTTAAAATTTTCTATTAAATATCCATTTAGGAAGAATTTATAAACTATTTAATTCGTAAATCTACAATATATTAAAAGTGGGGATTTGGAAGAAAGTTTTGAATACTTACTCTTACTGTCTTACATATTTCTCCTATATAGCCAATTTACCATCATGGTTTATAAAAGAAAAAAAATAATTAAAAATTGAAAGGTTGTATTAATATATTGTTTATTTACCATTATTTAAAAGTTGTTTTAATTGACATTTATAGATAAGTTTTGTTGACGTCAAAAATTGTATGAACAAGATTCAAGCCAACTTAGAATGTAAATGAGGATTTTTACTGATAATAACTTGTAAATTACAAGGGTAAACTACAAGTGTTTAATTTCCTTTGTTTTTGCCAAAGGAGATATTTGAAATATCCGATGTTTAGAATCATCCTCCTTCTTAGGGATACCTTCATCCTTTTTATAGGGAAAGATATGCATGTATATATCATTTTCTTGTCTTATCAGCTACAGTACCGAGCTGAGAAAATACATCATTGGCACGTTTGGATTGGTTTAATGAGCTCGGCTTGTCAGGTCATCTTGATTATCTCTTACATGTGGTCCCCAATAATTAATGAATTACTTAGGGAAGAAGCTAAGGCATATGATTGGTGGATTGAGGAGGTGCTGTCATGAGCATATCCAAATGTAATTGACTGATTGAATGTTGACAGTGTGTAAGGAATCTCTAGTCACTATGTCTCTTAAATAACGACAGTCATTAGTACGAGCTGATCTCAAATACCCGACCTTACATTAACATGAGCTTAATGCATATAATAAACTGTATTTAATAAGCTCGGATTACCCCCCAGGTCAGTACTCGCCTTGGTGAGGTCGGATTACCCCCAGGTCGGTACTTCCCTTGGGAGGTTGGAGGTCGGATGTCAACAAGTTTAAATAAAAAGGGAATATCAAATGATTCAATTCATCACCTCTAAATAAGATAATTAATAATTAATATTGTTTTAAAAAATTAAGTCAATGAATTTCCACTGAACACAATTGTTATTAATTATTAATATACAATTATACATAATTCACTCGGAATACCAAATAATTCAATTTATTTCCTCTCGAAAATATAATTTATAATTATTATTGCTTTCAAAAATTAAGTCAATTAATTTTTACTAAGCACAGTTATTACTAATTATGAGTACACAATTGATAAAAAGAAATTGTGTGTGTGTGTAACTTGAACAATATTACTTTATACAGTTAAACTTTTTCAAACCTAATATTACATATTAAAATTAATATTGGACAATCGATATGCACAATACTTAATCAAAAGTGGAAATGGAATAGAACATTATATATAGGATGATTTCATCAATTTACCAAAGGAGATAGTTATAGCTTGTAACGATGCTAAAACTTCGAAGTCACACTTAATCAATGAAGTGTCCTAAGTTTAACAGAATAAGCATTTTATTCTAATTATATGACACTGAAATTCTTTCAACAAAAAATGAGAATGTTGACTACCTCAATGACAAACTAATTGGATTATTTTATGAAGAAAGTGAAGAATTTGTCAGTTTTGACGAAGCAATACAAATCAATTTTATCTAAAGGAGTTTCTAAATACATTGATGTTAAATGGTATCTCGCCACATAAATTAATCTTGAAAGAAATTGTTCGCTGATGCTCTTGATAAATCTGGAACCATCCAACGGTGTTTGCAATGGAACAAGAATGATTTGTCGTGATTTCAAGAAACATATTATTTATGCAAATATAATCGTTGGACAACGTGCTGAAAAAGTTTTCCTTCCACGCATTCCATTAACTTCAGCAAAAGCAAATGATGAAGGATATTTATTCAAATTCAAAAAGGAAAGAATTTTCAATACATCTATACTTTGCAGTAACTATTAATCAAGGCTCGAGGACAAACAATGCATACTATTGTAATATACTTTCAAAAATGTCATGTGTTCTCTAATGGGCAATTATTTGTCGCACTTTCTCGCGAAATTTCAATGCAAACAATAAAAGCCTTAGTAAAAAGTAGAAAATAAAAAGAAGAAATGATGTGGGACGTTGACGAAAAATATTATGTATAAAGTAGTTTTATTGTAATCATAAACATTTAAGTTTATTCAACATTTTCACATTATATACATAATTTCATAATATATATATAATTTTTCTTTTAACAAATAAATTACCTCAATTATTTTAAAAACTGTATTAATACTTCTAAAACATTATGTGTATCATTCATCCGATACATAAAACGTGTAACATACGTGTTTACTACTAATAGATAAAAATGAGAGATGCATAAAAGAAGTGTACTTATATGATCATTGCAATATATAATTGAAAATCAAATTTGACTATTTATAAATGATTTATAAAATTGTCAAACGGATAGTAAATCGTATTTAAAAAACTAAATAAATAATAATGAGCTTGATAAATGGGAATTTTTTTAATCCGCGTCTCCCCTTTCAAAAATCCCAACACTACAACATTTTATACATTTTATAACATTTAATTATAGCATTTTTATTGATAATGCTATAAATAAAAATAATTTTTATCTAAACTTAATATAATAGTATTCCTTAAAAAGCCCAAGAGGCCCATTCCCTCCATATTTAACCCAAATATTGGCTTCATTTGCCCTATTTTTTTCTTTCATTGAATCACTCCCAATTTTTGTTCCCGCTCTCTCTTTCCTGTGACTAATTCCCCATTTAATTTTTTCAGAAAATCAATCCTATGTCTTTCCTCCGTGCCTTCATCACCGCATACTCATCCCTGATAGTAGCATGCCTATTGTACTGAGGCCTTACCGGAATGGTTTTGAAGCCGGTACCAGTAGCACCGACTTCCATGACGATGATGGAGTGGCTTATGGACCATTTAAAATAGTACGATCCAAAAGTGTTCCACTCTACCGGTTGCGTAAGTGGGTAAGTTATTAATGAAAATGATACAGATAATAATAGATCAATTTATGCAGTTTTAGGCTCATTGTTAATATACGCATAATCCTTCAATTATTTGTTGTAAGTAGGGGGCTCCGTTAGATGTTTTATTAGAGGAGTTCAAACAAATTTTTACTTCGTGATCCATTTAAAACGATAGATTTATTGCTTGAAATGCATCTATTTAATATTTTCATGTACATTTGAGATTTGGTCATTAACAATTAATCTGTTAAATGAAATTCTATTTTGATTTTCTATATATTGGGTTGGGCATACTTAATAAGACAATTGCTCAAAATTTTAAAAGATAAAAGAAATTTCACCTCAAGTTACACTTCTCATATGTTTCCTAGTATTGACACGACATGGTATAGGTTTATTTCATGTTTGGTCATCTAACTTTATTTATTTTTTATTGTTATTGTCCAGCTTAACTTTGTCCTAGTTGACCATTTTATTTAGAACAATGCTATTCAACACTTCTGGAGCTTAGTACCTGTCCATATCCAAGTTAATCCTTGGGCGCTTTTGAAACTCTTGCCTAAAAAGGAACTAGTTCTGAGATAAATATATCTACTCAAATGGTAAACTTGATATGTGTATTCAAATGTGATAAATATGAGTGCTTCCCTATGTATGCATCTTTTTGTGTGGGGGTTTCATCGACCATTTTTCTTTGTGGATGTCTGTCTTGTCGTGTTAGTATGCACTTGGACTAATTGTTGGGTACAATTATTTAAATTTGACTATCCATTTTCGGATGTCCAGATTCATGACTTTTATTCATCCAAGTCAAATGTGTTAATGAAGTAATTTTCTTCTACTTTTAAAATCCATTCATAACATTATGTGCTTGAGATTGTAAGTTGTTCTGACTTCGTGGGCCTCATATGTAAGTGGTAGAAATAACTTTTCCAAGAAATTAGAGAAAGAAATAGCAATAGATGGATTAGTTTGATTCTGAGATCAGCTTTTTTAGTTTAGTTGGTTGAATTGGGCCTTGGGGCACAAATCTACCTGAAACCTGAATGATTTTTTTCATTTTTTTTCTGTTAGGCTTGACTAAGCCCAGCTGACCTAAATGACTTTGGTTCTATAAGACCTTACTACCCAATTTCTAGGTCTTGCTTGACCTTCTACGGAATTGAATTGGTTGTTTGTTTGCTTTGAGGCCAATTGAGTTCTTCTCAACATTCTTTTAATGATTTCCAAGTGAAAGCAGTTAGCCTTTGAAACTGTAGTATCAATATATTAACTCATAAATTGATAATTGATAGATACACATGCTAGCGTTTTATTTGACTTAACCTATTAAGCTTATGGTAAGATGTTTTGTTATTGCAGAACCACCTCATTTAGTGATTCAGATGCCAGCTCTGTTACCTACAATAGTAATCACTTTCAAATGTGATTACTATGACTGGGGGTATGATTTATATTTTACGCTTTGTTCATATTCATGAAAATAGCTAGCAGATGCTACCTTTTGTTTAGGATTGTTTTTGCTGTCTAGAAGAGTCAAGACAAAATCATGGGAAAATTATGTCTTTTATATGTTGAGCAGATTTTGTTCAATTGTTATATTCACGAAATTAAACCAAACGAGGCAGGAAATACTCATATTTATCAAATTCTCCCTTGTATTACTATTTGTGGTTATCTTTGTCCAATTTCTAATAGATTTTTTCATACTTGAATGCTAGGAGTTATTTATTTCAAGCAATAGAAACCAAAAAAAAAAGTAAGAGGTATAATGGTTTGAGCGTATCCAGGTTTGTTCAGGTAGTCAACAAATATTCAGAAAGGGAACGTCAAAATGGGCTGAGACCTACTTCTACTATGACTTGTATTAAAAATATGTTGGCACCACGGTTGCATTATCGTTCGACCAAGTTGTAATAGAGTAAATATCATAGACAATAAGGTGAAATTTTATATTCTAATATCTTCGGTCTCTAATTAGAGTTTTTACTTTTTTACTTTACATTATTTTTATAATCTAACAAGTTGTTTGACTTTGTTAATTTTCAGATTTAAATGCATCATTGGTTAGATGTCTTCTCAAAACCTGTTACAAGAGTTCAAGAAATTTTCTTCTCAAGAACTAGAACAAGATGGTTCCAATTTGATTTGTTTACTACAATTTCAAGCATATATTGCTATTAGTAATTGATGTGTAGATGAAACATGTCTAAATTTCTCTATTGAATAGCTAACTTGTGTATTTCTACGAAACAATATTGATGTGTGTTTTGAAATTTAATATTGGCCTAATTATTGTTATTCATATCATGAATTCTATTTAATATGTATATATTACAATCAAGAAATGCTGTTGAAAGTATATGCATTCAACAAATGCTATAAATTTTAAAATTGTGATGGAAAAGGAATGCTATTGAAGATGTAACTATGTCAATTAAAAAATGCTATTAAAACCAAAATTATAACGGAAAAGAATGCTATTAAAATAAAAAAGATTACACGAAAAGAATGCTATAAATACTAAAACTATGACGATAATAAAATGCTATTTTAAAGTTTTTTATAACACTTTATAATAACATTCAATAAATGTTATAATAGAGTTATGACTTTTAATAACACCACCTACTATAGCATTTCAAAAAATGCTATAGAATATGATAGATAGCATTTATTGCAAGCTATAAATGAGTTAATATGTTGTAGTGCAAATAGGGCTGAAATGGTATTTACCTCCTTAGACGTGTCACGTTGTCATACCTAATCTATTTGCAAACCGAAGTCAAAACAAGAGAAAATGCTCATAAAGTGTCAATTTTCCTGTGATGTGTATTGTGTGTGTATTGATTGTAAACATTCATGTGGTAGTCGTATAATACGTTGTGTATAATCATAGTTCTTCTCCTATTTTTAAGCAAAAACATTTTTTTTTTATTTTAAAATAAAGTATACATCATTTGGTACATTATTTAATTAAATCTTGAATAAGAACGTATAACCATTTAAAGTGACTTGATTTGAAAATATGTCAAAAATTGGTCAAAATGGACCATTTATACTCCTAATAAAATGTGAACAAATCTTGGAATTTAATCAAATTACGAAGCCACTAAAATTCCAAAATCACGATTGTTAATCTACTTTAATTCTCAATCATCTAATATTAACCAATCCATGCTTTATGTTCACAATCGATATTTCTTATACGTTATTTTTCTCTCTCGAGATAAATAAAATCAGTTTCCATCTACGACATAGCTATGTCTCTCAAGAATCATTCAAAATTGAATGGACAAACTTGTCATCAATAAAAAGAAGATTTGATTAAATTGTACATTATTTTTAACTTCACTGTAATGCTTAAAACTATGAAACAGAAAATGAATTAAAGCAAATGACGTTTAACTTCCTCTAAACCGAATTAAACTAACTACAAAGATCCCTAATCTCGTGTAAATAATTGATAATTTACAAAAGAATTATCAATTTTTTAACTTCATCAAAGGGCAACGTGGAGAAATAGATGTAACCCTATAATCAAACTTAAGGTTACTGCATTTAGCTTTAGCATTTTTCCCTGCTTTCCCTGTCAAATGCACATTTTGTAACACGATCCCTTTACATGGGACTGCCTTGCTGCAATCAAATTTCATAGCCACCTCCGAAGCACTTGTACCTCTAATATTTTTGTAAACTATGTTCTTCACTTGCACTGCTGATTTCTGCAATTTAATTCCATCAGAAGTTATTAGAATTTGATGAAACCATGTTATATAAAGTCGATTTTCATGTAAAATCAGACCTGGTGTTGGCATGGTTTATCTTGATCGCAATAGTTTTGATCGATAATTATGGGATTGATCACATTTTGCATCATCACATTTTGAAATACGATATTCTTCGCGTATCCACGCCCTCCCTTCACGCAACCATCAAAAGCAATTAAAAATATTTCGAAAAATTAAAAAATATATAAATGACCTCCCTCATTAATATTTGTATTTAATAATGTTGAATTTAGTAAATTTTTCAAGTTTCAATACCCCTAAAAACTCTGACTAAAATCAAAGTTAAAGTCAACAATTAATTTCAACCACAGATTTCATAGAACCCACAACTTTTCAACCACACATTCTATTAACTTTTATCAAAATCTACTAAAAATCTAATTCAAGAACTAATATTTTAGCCACTTGACATCTAAAGATAAGTATTAATTAAAAATGAGGGGGAAAACAGCCTAGTTTGGGCTCCATTCTCCAAAAAAAATATAATTTTCTCTTTTTTTATTTTTAACCATACATTTTTCAATAAAATAACATTACACATAAATCCAAAACTTTTCTTTATTTATTCTCCAAAATATAACTATTCAAAAATATATTTTCTTTCCAAAATGTATTTTTTATGTAGTCCAAACAAGAGCTAAATGATTATTGGAAAATGTAAATTAAAAGAGTTAAAAATAAAAATTTTGTTGAAGTGTGTAAAAAAATTTAATATTTTCTCTATTAAGTACAAGAGGCTCTTGAAGTGCTTAGTTGGTATTGACAAAATTTGGAAGAGTAACAAACACATAATAAAAATGAAACTTTGGTGCTAAATTTGCAATAGAAAGAGAAGAAATGACCAAAATAAGGCACACTTATAAGTTGCTCAAATATGTTTTTTAACTCTTGAGATAAAATCATGAAAAGAAGTCTATGTCTTTGTCTAGTTAGTCAATGGTTAGGTAAAAAATGCTTGATTTTCATTTCGATTATCGATGTCGATATAGCAAAAAGAAATTATGAACATTATCCAATCTTAGACTGGTACCTGCCATGTCTTTATTCTAACTCCATTAGTAGTTCCTGAAATTGTGGCTCCATTCACTAAAACATTTGAAACTTGGGCCTTGGCACCATTTTTACCTAGGCTTCCAATGCTACAAAAAACACAAGGTAAGCAATATTAATGCACATTAAGAAGAAAAATAGCCCTTTTGGACATGTTTGGTACGTAAATTTGTCAAGCGTCTCTCTTCTTAAGTAATTTGAGTTAAACAAAACAAGCAAACTCATCAAAGGTCGCGCTAAATTTACTCGTTGATTGCGACTTTCTTATCAATCAAGTCACTTCGTCCAAATCAAAAAACACTAGAATGAAAATGTACCTGATTCCATGGCCTGGTCCACACACAATTCCTGTCGCTTGAACATTTCTTGATCCACTTACTATTGAAATACAGTCATCACCTAACAGAAAGTTCAATGACACCAATAATATTACTATTTTCTTTACTTTCATGTACTGAAATAATAATCTTTGTTGGTTAATTAATGAATTAGAATGTAATATTTAAAAGAATAATGAACTATTGATCCATTTACCTGTTTTAATTACAGAATTCTTGATATTGATATTTGTTGTTTTTGTGACATGAATTCCATCAGTATTAGGGCTCTTTTCTGGTGCAGTCAATACAAGATTCGAAGCCTCGACCTTTTCACAATTCTGGAAATTCATATGCATTTGCTGAGGGTTTTTTATCCTTATGTTGGTCACACTCAAATTCGTGCATTTATAGAAAGTCAATGCCTGCGAAAAAAATTATGGATAATATTGTCAAGAAATCTATCTGATAACGTTACTTTTGTTCTATGTAAACTGTGGATATATAAGAAAAAATTAAGGAGACATGAAATTACCGTTGGCGCGCCTTTGTCATTGCAAGGCTTTCAAAGAGAGGAAGAAAAAAAAAATGTCAGCATACTATGATAACATGTAATTTTTTTTTTTAAAAAAAAAAACCCTTGAGTGTATAACATTAAATGGCCTCGTTTAAAGGATTAAGTAATGTTATTCATCCCCACTGAGATTACAAACACAGTTTAGGTAGCGTTAATGTGACATAAAATGATAAGTGAAATTAAATAAGTCATTTAATTTTACATTTCATTTAATCTATCATTTAGAGTCATCTAGACTGTATTTGTAACCCCACCGGAGATGAATAACATTACTTTAGATATAAATTTATTCATTTAAATGCTACGTGCGATGCGTGGCTTTTGTATGAAAAGAATTCATGGACTCATATTGAACCGTTTTAATTGTTCAAGACAAATTTATTCGGTTAAATTTCATCTTCAAAAAACATGCACTTCTAAATTCATTTTTATTAAGTTCTTGGAGAGGAAACAAATTAATTCTTCGACCAACATCTCGCTACAAAATGATGGGACTCATTTGATTTTGTCAATAATAACACATACCTTGCTTTTTTTTACTTTGCAAGAAATATTCCACCATACTTGACCATTGCCATTTATGGTTCCACCACCATAAACTTCAAAGTTTGTTACTTTCTCGAAGAATATCCATCGTCTTCGACTTTTCTCATACAATGACGTGTTTGGAAAAGCTTCAATTGTTCCTCGAATCTGTGAATTTACAAGTTAATAACAGCCATAGGCACGTAACCTTTCCACTTTTAATGTTTAATCTGCTGAGAAATTATAAATATATTGTGTATATATGCAAGTAATGTGTGTATATATAACTAACCTCCATTTTAAGAGCAGATTTACATGGACCTGTAAAGTTGATTGGATTGATATAATAAGTCTTGTTGGGAACTAGAATAAGGCTTTGTTGGGAAGAACTACAGGCCTTGCTCCAAGCTTTCTTGAATGCCTGTGGAAGTAACAAAAAAATTCGAGCAAGATGTGAAGTGAGTTGAATCAACAACTATTCTAAATCATAGACCAAGTGGGCTAGTTCGTCTGGTCACATTTTTGGATTTTTTACCTTATTTAATTTTTTTTTTTGGTTTTGTTAAAAATTTGAATAAATACTTGCTAACACGAACAATCTAATATACTGTTAGAAAAGACGCGCATATGCACAGAGTATTTGACATCTTTGCTGATGTATAGTACCTGAGAATCATCGGTTCGACCATCAGCTTTCGCTCCAAAATCGTCCACATTCACCGTTTGCATTGATGCTGCCCTTGCAGAACTAATCGTACCCTTGGTCAGCTTACGATTATTTACAGTTGAAGTTTTAGGCCGCCGGAGAATTTCCACATTCTTCAGATTCTGAAGCTTTTGATATTCATTACCAAAACAGGAGGGTGAAGATACTGAAATGGTTAAAATTATTAAAAAGAAAACGTATTTCATCTTCAGTATTTGGACTGGAACAGCTGAAAATCCAAGATAAGTTGCTATTTGATCATCATCAGCAGCAAATGTGATGCATAAATAGATACAGAAAAGTTGCATGATACCTGACTTTTCATCTTCAGGTATTTTTCAACTACTGGAAATTGGAAAATCAACTTGTTACCAGCAACACTTGGTGAGAATCGCACCTACAAGGGAGTTGGCTAAGTACCAATTGCTAGAAATATTCTTATTATTGTTTCGACTCATATTCTCCGATAAAAAGTTGGTCCCACTATATATACTTGGCCGAAGAGGTAGATTTTTGCATTTAGTTACTGGCCAGGATTTCAACAGTTTCTCTGAAATTTATTAGCCAAGATTTCTATTGATTGTGAAGATTAACATTCTAAACTGAAGTTTATAATTAATCAAGTTCAAATATTTACTATGTATGTATTCCATATATATTTATAAAAGCTGCAAAAAAAAAAAAAAAAAATGAACTCTTGATACAATTATAGATGAATCTCAACAGTTCAGACGTTACATGCATTAAACAAGTGTAAATTCATCAATAGAGTATTATGCATTTAAAACTTATATATTGATTTATTTATGTATTTGTCGAGTAATTGAGTCCTACTTAGAGGTCAACGTCCAACAATCTTTTAATATGATTTCGTTAAAATATTATATTTTTTGATGCGTAAATTAAAGAGATTTTGATAAATATAAATTAAAAGGATACGGTTAAATGTACAGTTTAGGTTCACAGTTTTTTCACATGCACCTCACATGGGGGTGGGTTATATTTTTTGATGCATAAATTAAAAAGATTTTGATAAATATAAATTAGAAGGATAAAGCTGAATGTACAGTTTAAGTTTACAGTTTTTTCACAGCCTCCTCACATGGGATCATATCACGTTGAACCATATCAATAATATAAATTAAAAATGTTTAATAGTCCAAAAACTAAGGAAATGGTCGTTGAATGATTGAATATCAATGCCTTTATCATAGATGTGACAAATGAGAAAATGAAATAAATAACCATTGCCCTTAAGTCTTTTGTGTGTAAAGAACTAATTTTACTTGAACTCCCATAATTCTGTCATTGACCACGGGATATCATTTTTTTATACAAATTTTCAGAATAAAAGTTAGGAATTGACATAGTGAAAGTATAACCGAAAGATGACTTGACGGTTATTAGGTTTTTTGGGTTTGGATTTTGGCAAAATTTGACCACCCAAAATATAAAATTGAAGACTAATTTGACTTCTAGATGAAGACTATATTAGCAAAACATAGAAAATAAAAAAGATGAAAACTAATGACTTCTAGATTCCAAACCATGTCGAACCGAACTAAAGTTGGCTTAGCCGGGAAAAAAAAAATTGGACTTTTAATTTCAACACTGACACGAGTTTCTCTTTTTGCAAATAAGAGAAACGATCTTATGAATCAGTGCTAAAAAAAAGGCGCTATGAAAGAAGGAATACAATCAGCTCAGCGATCAATAGCTGGGGCGTACTCAATCTCAGCGACTTGGAGATCCAAGTTCTGTGCAGACCGGAGCCATTCCCGAAGAGCTACTGCCTCCGCGTCTTCCGGGGACAATCTTGCTTCAATTCCCTCTGACAGAGCAGCCACCACCAACCACTCTATTATGATCTCTGATGACAGCTCCACATCCCTGGCGTTCATGTTGGACAACGTTGTACGGTTTTTAGTAGTATGATTTTTTTAAAGAAAAGATTTCGGTAAAGAGGCAGGGTAAAAATTTGTTATGGATAAAGGTGTAAATAAGAAACAAACTTGCGCCCCAGGGTTGAGATGCGTGCTGCCAGAGATCAAATAGACGCCGGCCATCGTTTGCTTTTTTATCTTTCGTCCACGCTTCTTGGCGACATTAATTAATGCAATATTTTCTTAGGCCTTCGAAAAAAAATGAACCGTTAAACTAACTTATAGCACAAAAGCACATCTGGGTGAAGTAGTACATCTTCGTTTCTTAGATTCCCAAACACAAGGATACACACAGGTGAAGTTCAGTGATTTGTTCCACTAGAAATTCTACTATCGGATCATACAAGTAACCAAGCCAAGAATGAATTGCCTGACTAGCAAAACCACAGGGAAGTTTCCTCAATACAGTACTTCAGATGAGTCACAAACCAGCCTTTGCCTGTGCCCTGGACATCTTCGAACCCTATATAGAGCACGTGCAGCAATCTCCACGGTGAAGCAATACTGGAAAGACCCATCTGCCATTATAAAGGGGCGACTTCTCATTTGCTGGGGGCAGCCCTCTGTGAAGACAGTTCCACCAGGGAGCACCAATTGTCCTGACCAAAATGTCCTCTTCCCTGTTCGCTCCGAGACAACTGTTTATAATGGAACGATGACAGTCCATATTCATTGCTGTTTCCATTTGAGAGAGATTGCTCTTTGTGCATGTCTGGAACCATAGTGGAACAAATTGAGTTACCAGTTGGTGTTGGAGCAATTGCGTCAAATTTTGGCTGCTCCTTGGCAGTGGAATTTTTCTCCTGTTCGTTGAGTGCTTTTTTGTTGAGGAAACGGCCACCTGAGCCCCTTGCTCTTTTCATAGCATGCTGGTGCCGAGATTCGTGAAGATATGGCTGCATCCATCAGAACGGAGTAAAATAGGACTTTCTAAGCTAAAAATCAGTGTCCAGAAGATAATGCCTAAGAAACCAATAAGAAATTTATAGAAAGCCAGCTATAGGGAGACAGGTGTATCCATAACCACGAGAATATAAGATAAAAAGGAATGCAGCGTATTTAGACTAATGTATGGAAAATCACCATATAAGCAAATCTTTTTAAAAGGAATGTCCAGATGAGAGTAACAAAGAAAAAATAGATCAAGAGCTTGATAGAAACTAGCCACAAGATTGCGGAAGACGATCCAGCTTTCTTAAATTGGTACTTATGTCTTCGAAAGTGAGGAAGATTTCATGGAGATATGCGTGTGTGTGTGAGAGAGAGAGAGAGACTATTTAAATCTCTATTCTTTCTCCTTGAATGTGACCCTTGTACATTTTCTGGATCTATCAAAAGGATATTGTACGTTCAGCATTTTATGGATCAATGTCTCCCAAATTATCAGGCAAAGCTGGAGATGATTAAGCATTTAAAATCCAAACTTTCATGCTTGGCAAGATCAGCATGTCATCATAGGCAAAAAATTAAAAATTAAAGATTTATGTAGTTCACTACGAACTTCCAAGCCATCAAATTACCAGGTTTATTTCCACAAAAATTTTCCGGAGAGCATCAGCCTCGTAAAATATCCTTCCATCTATTCCACCGAAGTAAATGGCTAATTTTCAGATGACTTAAAACCTATTAACATCATCATCTTTGCCCATTTAGACATTGACAGGCAGTCATTCCTCATAAGATCTGAATACACTCAAGGAATAACGAAAGAATTGCTCATATATGCTTACACGTCTCTGTGTCAAGTATATTGGAAAGAAGACCTTCACTTGTACAAGTAAATTGGAAATGTGGGCTTTTCATTCAGAGAGGAAGAGGCATTTTATTACCTTCCTGATTTTTACTGCTTTCTTTTCTAGTTCGGCTTTCGCTCTAATTTGTCTTCGCCTTAAGATACCATGATACTGTTTTGCATTCACAAAGACAGGTTCTTCTTCCATTTCTAGAGGCAGAGGCATTCTTCCTGGATGATATCCAAGTAAGTGTGGATGTCCCTGGCACCACCACAAAAGATTTGTGAGAGAGTTCAAACAGAAGGAAAGAGTTCCTTCTCTTTTTCCTCTTTTAATTTTCATAATTTAAACTAGTTCTTTTTAATACTAGCACAACAATTTATTGCAATAAAGAAGCATTAATTATAATAAAGTTGTTTCATGACCAGCTCACGCATGGGGATCAAATGCTGCTTCAATTTATAGTTGAAAGAAATTGGGAAATTAGCACCAGAGGTCCCTCAAACCATGCAAGTGAGTACTTGTGTCTGCAGCATACTTTTTGTGGCACTGGGTCCCCAACCCTCCACACCATTGGATCCAAATGCTATTAATGCAATAAAAATAAAAGGTTATGAATTGAAATGCCACAAAAAAATTGGTTGCGGACCCAAGAGCTCACTTGTTTAAAGGTTGGGGAACTACAGTTGCAATATCCCATAAGAATTTAAACACTCTTATTATGTGTAGATTGTTAAAACATCTAACAATATGAAAGCATTCTTCAAGGAAGGTGACATCTTGCTTCCACAAGAGGACATGGCGAACAACTGGGTTCTGTTAAGTAGTTGGTTAGTCAATATTGATTTTCAAATGTCTGCAAACTCAAGAACGACATCCCTTGGAGAAGACAAAGATAAGATGTGGCCTCAATTATTAAATGTAGATGCATGTCAAACTTAGGAATTGTTGTATCAACTTTTTATGACCGCCACAAAAGAAAAAGGAAAAGGCATGTTAATACACAAGAGAAAATTACGACTCTTTTTGAAAAAGAAACAATACATGATTACAATCAAATTCAGGCATGTGGTAATCAGGAGAAGAAAGGTAGTTGCTTCAATAAGATGTAGATGCTTGCATTCACAGAAAAGATACCGACGAACTGAACACAGGAGCTAGGAATGGAAGTAAGCAGGGAAGACGAAGTTCTGTTATTACCATTGCCCCGTAAGACATTACTCCCCCGTATTGTGGATCTGTATATGGATTTGACGTCAACATCTGCAAACAAAGCGCAGATGAGATCCCAACATATCTTAACATTTTTAGATAAGTAAATAAATCAATATATCACGTTCAGTTTACTATCCGCACACCTCACATTAGAAAAGGAAAAAGGACAATTGTTAAGTCATATAAAAAGAAGGATCTACTTCAAAATTGAATTTATTAAACTAAAATGTTAGCACAGTACTAAAACAATGCATTCATAAAGTACTCCCATAGCTCACAGCTATTTTTGGGATTGTTGGGGGATGGGGAGGGAGGAGGAATCTTACAATTGAATGGCCAACAAGTTCCATTGGAGAATTGGTATCAGGATGCTGCTCCTCATTTAGTCCTGAAAATGCACATCCATCACCACCATTTTGAGTTACAAACTACAAAATATACATGCATATATAAATGTGTATTGTGTGACATGCCCGTGTTGGTCTGCAGGCATGTAACACACAGAAAGAAATTTTGAAAAACTGAATATACAGTTACTAGTTATACATATTTTCAAACAAAAACACCTTCACCCGCACCCCCAAAAACAAAACAACACCCATGCACATTTCGAATACAATGAGTCAATGGTGAATCTATATCAGATTGCTGATAAATAATAAAGCCACATGGCAAATTTAGTCCACATAGAATAAAATTTCTTCCTTTTGATAGGTTACCATACAATAAATATGCAGCATTGCACACTGAATTCTTAAGACATCAGAAAGTATCCTGATCTATTTTTTCATCTTATGTCCTACAACCACAAGGGTTATTTTCACTGGCATGGAGAACAAGTGATAAAGGCAGTTCACAATTAACAACTAAGTAGAAGTTCAAAATACTGCTGACAATTCAATTTTGTTTTGTCAGCAAGACAACAAAGAAGTCAATTAGCATTGAAATACAAGGAGCCTCATCAGAAAGATGACATTATTAAAACAATTGCAAGGGAAATATGCACCCATGTATTAAATTTATTCTCTTCAAAAAATATTGAGCTTCATAATTTGACCAAGAATGCCACTATTCTGATAGGGCCAAAAGAAATGTAGCAAATACATCCTGCTTCAACTTTCCCTTTTATTGACAGTACATCTTCACTACGATCAGATTAGACAAACAAACATTTCACTGTAACCTTCTTTTGAGTTTCAATCAAAGTAACATATTTTTAGCGTTTAATAAGAAAACCTTGTCAAATTTCCCCTCAACTATGAGACAAAACAAGAAAAAATAGATGCAAATATTATCTATAATCTATTAAATATCACATCAAGTGAGAATCAATTTTTAGACGATTCTAACCTTACTATAATTCAATTATTTCAATAATACATTACTTTTCGTTTTTCAATACATATTTAATTTATTTAACCAATTAGTTACCATCAACATTTGACAGATTCATTTCATCTATGTGCTTTCATTAATGTATGAAATTCATATTATTAATTCTAAATTAATTAACATTCACATTTATTTAATTAATATTCATCTTCATTTATGTATTTCAGAAATATTAATTCTAATTATAAGTTAATTAGAATTTCACATTCAATAATGCATTTCATTATTCACGTCCATGTATACTAATTAACATCAAATTTTACTTAATTTGAAATTAAATGAATGATTTAACATTCATTGTCATGTATATATTCCCTGACATTAATTAACATTTATGCATATTTAAATATTATTTTTACAACACTTATAAAACATTTCAAGCGTTCAATGAATACCAGAAAAGGCACTTCAAAAGAGAAATAAATGACTTTAAGAAATCCTAAATTTTCAACACAATGAAAAAGATACATGTTTGTATGTTTAAATGAATGCAACCAGTGTATGAAGACCATATACCGCATTAAATAGTTTCCTGAAAAAAAAAACCTTTGGGCATAAGAGACATACAGCTAATGAGAGAACCAAAAATGGGTCTTTCATGTATAATCCTGCATAATCTGATATTGGGAAATATTTTTCGAACAAACCTGAAATGTATGCAGACATATTCTTCCATTGGTAAAATCGGATATGTTGTATTTAAATAATTGTTCAAATTGTGTACGCCATTCTACTTGCTATGATTGTCATCTCCACAGATCAATTTTCATAATCACGAAGTCGTTAAATTCATCTATTATCCACAGTCCCCACTCAATATCTGATCTTTCTACTCAAGCATTTAAAAGAAAATAGACAGTTCAAGATAAACTAGGAAAGCTATGTAACATAATAATCTAACCCTGCTTTCATAGTTTTAGCCTCAGTTCCAAGCATTAGCTTGTTCAATACGGAACAAATAACTCTGTAATAGCTTCTATAGATCCAAGATAAACGAAAATGAGTAGAAGAATGAGAATGAGAAAAATAATGTGGCTCAAACAGGGGCTAACTATATATTTTAGACTACAGTACTAAAATAGACGAGACGATAAAAAATGATTATGTGCGAGAAATGGCGATGCTAGAATTTCCCATTGTGTCAAATTACAAGACAAAATTAAAACACTGTTTATGAAGTATAAATCTAATTTATATACTCAAGAAGAACAAGTAAAGATCACAAAGGAGAATATTCTTGACTTGGAGAGTTGTAAACTCATTAAACTATCTAAATTTCGCTTGGCACCAAAGTTTATATGATAAATCAAATGGCGTGACATAAAGTGAGCTGAAGCATAGAAAAATAAACTACCAGATTGCGGAGCCAGATTGGTTTTATTTCCTTTCGAAGCACCATCACCATTGGCCTGTTCCCCTGAAGAAGGCATGCTACTGTTTCCAAAAACCCGCCACCAAGGCTGCATGTAGGGTGTTGAGGATGAGATGTTACCTACTGGTGTTTCTAGATGCCGGTCATCATTTTTAGCTAGAGTAAGCATTATCGTTGACTCTCTCCCAAATATTTAGTAACCTAATTCATCAATCTGACTGTACAATCAATTACCAAAACTATCTCTTTTAGCAACCAAAGTAGTAAAAAAAAGGTACAATGAATTAAAACGAAATAAGACAGAGCTAAGTATCAATGATCAACACAAGAAGATCACTTTCTCTTACACAAACTGGAGAGCTGTGTATTAGAAAAATCAAACACTAATAAAATTAGTCAAAGCTTCTGCGTCTGTAGCTGGTAGGTTGGCCATCTATGTCAATTTGAATACTCAATACAAGTCAAAACAAATAGATGCTTGAAGTATTAGAAGCTACAAAAATGTTAGGAACGACACAGATGAAAACTACCAATTTTTCGCCCATCTTAATACCAGATTATAGAATTTTATAAATTGACTTCAAATTCGATTTGTAAAAGCAAACCAAAATCCAGTGCCATTCAACTGAGAATATAGACTACGAAAATTGAATAATTACCAAAAGATTTTCAACCAAACTTATGTCACAATCAGGAACTTAACAAAGAGATAATTACGCTAATTCTTAACAGAATATAAGCAAGTTCATCCATCTTCTTCTTTTTCATCGAAAGCTTTAGTCATGCATGTTTGACTAAGCAAAAACTTTACTTACAACTAAAACTCAGAGACAGTTTATTCACTTAGAAAAACGAAAGGCAATAATAAAACAGCAAAAAGTAGCAATCTTTATTGGGAATTTTTAACTAGATTTTAACTAAGATTCCCAAATCTCGGAAACCCTCATCGGGATTTTGTATAAAAGAAAAAACTTACCCTTTATGTTTTACTGTGAGGAGAAAAGTTCAGACTGAAATTGAAAGCTCTTAGAATTCCATTTACGTATATGCAGAGCTCAGAATTAAGAATATTTGAAGCTTGATGTAGGACTGTATATTTGACTATTTGTAAGCGTATGTATATATAGAGAGAGGAAAAAGTGATCATTGACTTGTAATTATCTAAATTTTCAACAATGGTTTAATTCATATTTCACTCCAAACGTCGCTCTATGCCTCTATCCGTCTCGGACCCTCGGTTAAGGAAGAAAGTTGAGATTAATTAATTAAGAAAATTTAATATATTCACACCAAGATATTTATTTTTTTTATACTTTTTAATTATGCTTAAGGTTACTAATTTTTGCTCATTATATAGCACTTATATTCCTAATGACTTTTCATGTCATTTTTATTCTCAAACTTTTAATTAGTTAACAAATTTTATATTTGATAACATTTTTACGTTAGAAAGACCATTGAATTCAACGAGAGAAGGTTAAAAAATATTTTATAAAATATTTTGATATAAATCATTATCAATGACGAGACGTACTAATAATGTAAAGTCAAAGATAAGAATTCGACGAGAGAAAGTTAAGAAAATAATTGCTACAATGAGCGAAAATTTAGGAGCTTAAAGTTAAAATATGATGTATCAAATAAAAATTGTGGTGACAATATAACCATCAAAATTTTATCCATTTGTGATGTGGAATACCCAGAATACCCTCCATTTTTCTACATTTTTGTTAAAAAATTCTTTTTTCCAATTTCAAAATATTATTATGTGGAGAATATTTGATATCTTGTAATGGACAAAATTAGTAATTAAAGTATATGATAGAGGTTATTAACTATTAAGCCCCATTTGATTCTACTAAAAAATAAGTTTTTAGTAGATTTTAATAAAAATTGATGAAATACGTGATAAAAAAAAATTGATAAAAAACTGTGGGTTTCATAATTAAGCCTCTGTTTGGTATACATTAAAATTTTCATTTTTATTCTTCTACTCATTTTTAACCACACATTCTTCAATAAAATAATATTTTTCATCACATCACTAACTTTTTCCTTATTTTTCAATCACACATACTCCATCAATCTACTATTCTAGAATACATTCTTCCAAAATAATGTGGCTCAAACACACCAAAAAATGAAGGGCTGTGTTATTTAGTATCAATCTAGATGACAGCACTGATAGCATTAAATGATAGATTCAATTAAATTGATTACTAATTTCACATTTAGATGAACTTATCACATAATGCCACATAAACGGGTGCTCTAACATCGGTAGTGCTAAATAGCATTGTTCTAAAATTAATTGTTGATTTTAACTTTAATTTTTATCAACTTTTTTAACTAAAATCAAACGGGAATGTTTGGCTTATTTTTTACTTCTTTCAACGGTATTAAATGTAAATTGTAATACTGCCAAAAAGAAAATAGTTTATTTTATAGAAGCAAGAGTGCAAGAGCAAACATTCTCTTGCCAAACACATTAATAAGATGTAATCAATCAATGATGACAATCATTAGTGAGTGGCAAGTGAGCGCAAGTGACAATTATCGACTAAGTTGAAAATATTATGAATTTTCTCAATGTATTTATTTTTTGAAAGTGTCAATGGGTGGTTCGCATACGATGATTATTGAAAAGTGAATGTGAGTGACACGAACTAACATTCAAGTTAATGAAATTGAAGATTAATATGATTTCTTACAATACAATACATTAATTAATCGACGAGTGATTAACAGTAAATTAATGACAATTATACAATGCACTTATCTTTTGAATGTTAACAAATACAAAATTTATTGTTATTAAATTAAATCGTATAGAAATAATATAAATGGTGTCCAACATGACCTTATAAAACATGGCACGAAGATTAAATTATGGGTTTTGTCATTAACCATGGTTAATGGTGTTTAATGCCAACCTTTGTACACTAACTTACTCAGCAAGTTGCCAAAATAAACAAGTCAAAAAGTTAAACCACTACAATTTAAAGTCATTAGTTAATCTTAATCAATAGCCGACAAATTCAAGTTAAACTCTTAGTGCAGGTCTGCCTAGTAACTTTTTTTTTTTTTTT
>CAIGRF010150629.1:3957-17454 GCA_903798235.1 Fraxinus ornus
ATTTATATTTTACACAAACTATAAATATGATTTCACTTATTCATAATTTAATTCAAAAATATTAGAAAATATTACATTCCATACGTACAAGAAAATCAAAATTCCTTTCGGTGACATGACTTCTTGGACAGGTAGCAGCAAGCCAGCAATCCCGAACATGAAAAGTCGGAGACGCGCATTTTTTTCTTATTTTTTTTGTCAAAAAATTCTACTCATTTATATTTTACACAAACTATAAATATGATTTCACTTATTCATAATTTAATTCAAAAATATTAGAAAATATTACATTCCATACGTACAAGAAAATCAAAATTCCTTTCGGTGACATGACTTCTTGGACAGGTAGCAGCAAGCCAGCAATCCCGAACATGAAAAGTCGGAGACGCGCATTTTTTTCTTATTTTTTTTGTCAAAAAATTCTACTCATTTATATTTTACACAAACTATAAATATAATTTCACTTATTCATAATTTAATTAAAAAACATTAGAAAATATTCAATTACATACATACATGAAAATCAAAATTCTTTTCGTAGACATGAATTATTGGACAGGTGGCAGCAATCCAGAACGTGAATAGTCGGAGACGTGCATTTTTTTTTCTTATTTTTTTTTGTCAAAAAATTCTACTCATTTACATTTTACATAAACTATAAATATAATTTCACTTATTAATAATTTAATTCAAAAATATTAAAAAATATTCAATTCCATACATATATGAAAATGAAAATTCATTTCGGGGGCGTTGCCCCCGAGCCCCCATGAGGGGCGCTGCCCCCTCGACCCCGCAACCTCTACCCTTTTTTTTTTCCACTTTTACCATGTTGCCTTTGAATATCTGATTTCTTTTTGGGTAAGCCATTGTCTACTGTACATATACCAACAATTGTCGACTTTACATCCCTACTTTGCTCCTGATGGAGGCTAAAAGGCAAACGACAACTTTTCCTACACGTTTTGCCTACAACATCAAATCCAAAATCGCTACGTCAATTCTCTACCAATCCCATTATTTTTTTTTTTTACAAAAATCTCTTCGCTGAGCTATCCCTTTGTTGAGCACAAAAGCAATTGAACTTGGAAAAAAAATCCTTCTTATAGCCTTGGTACAAAAATGAGAGATACATTACAATTTTGCAACTTCGTCCTATCGCCAACAACAAACTCGAAGACAAAGAGAGCGACGACAACAGCTTCACACTGGACGCACTGATCATAGCAAAATAATAGCTCATCATATGTCATGTACATATGTTCCAATATTCTCGGCACGCGGGACTTTTTCCTACAACCTCCAGCTCAAGAGTCAATTGCACATGATCTACATAACAATGAGTGGAAATTCAGTCTTATTCTTCACAGTAAGTTTCTTAATTGTAGGTAAGGTCAGGGGGTGGATTGGAGAGAATATGCTCTTTTTTATTGGATATTTGATAAATGGAGATTATTGGATTAATCTTAAATATGTCTCCATCGATCCTACTCTACCGTTTTTGGTCGTTCTCATGAACTAAAATAACCATCTCTTTTTAATGTTGGGTAATTTATGTGGTAGAATTGTATTAAATATTTTTAGTTCCAAATTTACCCTTAACATCAGTGTATATGAAAATTCATTTTAAATTATTATGTAGAGGTATTTTTGATAAACTTATTGTTAAAACGAGGGATGTAATTTTCTTTCCAATTCTTAGTGTAATAAATGTTGTCTGTCAAACAACTGTCATTTGATTAATTTACAGTGCTAATATTACCTTTAATAGAACGCACCCTGTGCATTGCACGGGACAAAAACTAGTATAAGATAAAAATATGACATGAATTGTTGGTTATTAGAGATAATTAATTTTTCTCTCATCATATTCATTCCCTAAAAATCTGCTTACAATAGTTGTCTCCCTTATTTTAACATTTCTAAGAATAAGGCAAGAATAAATTGTAGCTCCTTGAATCCTAATTTTTCTCCACGTGTTTTCTGACCACAATCCCCATTCTATATGTCATAATACGTCACAACCACCATTCTACGAGACACAATAGGGAGGCATTTAGAATTCATAAAAATATATTTGTATTGTTTAATAATTTGTGATTGTGTATATATTTAGTTCCTTGTGAACGATGTGAGATTCATATTAAAAGTTATATGTGACCATCGATATTCAAGCACGCACATAAAGTTAATATGTGATCAATGATTTAACAAATGAAATTATTGTATTGTTTAAATTTTTTTACAAAATAGTATCAATTGTGAAATATGTGACATACAAAATTGTGACCTCTGCATAAGGTAACTATATTCATGTGACATGCGAAATTGTTGCTTACTAAAAAGTATGACTTAAAAAATAAAATACATCAATTGTGACTTATTTAGTTTGTGTGTGACATATGAGACATCTAACAAGGACAGTGAAAAAGGAAAAGAATATGTGTCTCTCCCCCACATAATATTGAAATGGTAAGAATCACATTTTAGTAATTTGAATTTCAAAAATTAAAAATCAAATATATATTAAACCAATTCACGGGATGGGGGACAAAATAAAAATATGTGCTAAAAATATATTTTAAATCATTTTTAAAAATAAAAATTCATGATTTGTGAATAAAAAAGATAATACCTGATTTTTTATAATTGAGATTTAAAAGTATGACTCCAATGTTCTCTAAATGCGTACCCATTTGACAACCATTAAATGGTAAAAAAATAAATAAATCATGTTTTGAATAGTGATTTAAAGGAGAGTGTATGGTTAAAAAGTAGGAAAAATTAGAGATAACAACATGGTGGGTATGGAACGAGTCGATCATTCCCACCTCGTCCCATCGGGTATTTTTGTCACCTTACCCCATCCTCATACTCGATTAAAACGGGACAGAGTGGGTTCTGAGTGGGATTGGATCGGATCGGAGCGGAGCGGTTCTTGACCCCATTATCACCCTTTTTTTTTATGTCTTTAGTTAATAAATATTATCATTTTGTTAAGAACAACTTATGTTTTATTTGAAAATGATGATAAATCTTTCATTTTTATTTTTTAAAAAGTCTAAATTTGAAATTAACTTTAAAAGGGATGGATAGCAGAGCGGAGACTATGTTTCCCGTACCTGTCACGTATATGCTTCATGGCAATGACCTCCACCCCATCCTGTCCCGTTTATCCGATTAAACGGGTAATTTAGTCCCATTCAGGGAGGGCTCTGTGAGTATTGGGTTGAAAGAATTTTCTTACCATCCTTTAAAAAAAAAAATTTAATTTACGTATATAATATTTTATTGTGTGAATGTGCAATTGAAAATGAGTATGTAGAAAAAAAATTTAAAAATAATAATTATCAAACAAGGCTACCTTTAGTAACATAGTTTCAAAGACGTTATCATTATGTCCAAAATTATGAAGAAATAATATTTTTATGGTTTTGTAGCAAGTTATCGTATGAATTTTCAGTAGAATTTGAGAGAGGGACATTTTTGGTTAAAAGAATTTGATCGGCATTATTATTTCCACATATAGGGACACTGTCTGCAATTGGTCTTACCCTGATTCTTATTTTTATGCATTTAAATATAAATCGTATTGAACTAATCGGAATTTATTATACAAATAAATAAACAAGTAAATTGGACAACAGAGCAGAAGAGTGCGATATTGTTAATTCATGTGTTACAGTGTACTAAAAATCGTAATGCATGAAAATCTCGGGCTAGACTCGCCTAGGCCTAAAAAACGTATAAAAATATTTTTTAATATTTTTCTAAATTTTTAATAAATCTAAAAATTATTTAATAATGTATATAAATTATAGTACCAAATACAATTTAAAGAGCTTAACAAAATAAATATATTCGATAAACAAGATATAGTATAATAGTGTTAATTGAAGTATTTTGAAAGTTTTAAATTTTTATTAATTAGTAAAAGATAGAAAAAGCGATTAATTTAATGAAATATGTATAATTATTTATGAGTTAATTTCACAAACGGTCACTAAAATTTAAAACTTGCAGAAACGGTCACTGAAGTTTCATGCGCTTTCACAAACAATCCCTGAAGTTTTAATTTGTTTCACAAACGGTCACTGAAGGGCCGTTATGATTTCAAATCAAACTTAAACGACTAAAACACGTGGACGAAGAAGCTCGATCACCTCAAGTGCCAAATGTGGACTTAATAGTAAGAAATTTGCACTTGAGGTGGTCAAACTTCTATATCCAAGTGTTTTGGTCCTTTAAGTTTGAATTAAAATCATAACGGTTCTTCAGTAACCGTTTGTGAAACAAATTAAAACTTCAGTGACCGTTTGTGAAAGCGCATGAAATTTCAGGACCGTTTCTGCAAGTTTTAAACTTTAGTGACCGTTTTGTAATTTTTAGATAAATTCAACGACCGTTTGTGAAATTAACCCAATTATTTATATAATAGTACAATACGCTACAATTAAATCAAATGTACAATACACTACAGACAAACCAAATGTACAACATACTGCAGTTAAACAAAATAGATTCTTATCCCACATAAAAAAATTATAACAAAATGTTTGGAGATATCCTCTATAAATAAGTGAGTCAATAAATGGGTAATCAACTTTTTGATTTTTTTTCAAAAATTGAGTTTATATATTTTTTCATTTTTTGACTTTAAATTTTTTACTTATTTTATGTATAAAATATAAAATTACCATTTTACCTTTTAAAAATGGTCTACATTTGGTCAAATTCAAATTTATTGGTCAACTAAAGGTTAAATGGATGATATTTGGACCTCAAGTGCGAATTTATGAAATGTTTGAGACTGTGATTGACACAAAGTGAAGGTTAGAGTGAAGTCTGTAAAAATTGAAAAGGTTAGGGACCGCTGCTGCAATTTTTCCTTCTTGATATTTCGTATATGAATTTTTCCCTAACCATATTCCAACACGTCACTAGTTGCAATTTGACCAGGCCAATCTGAAAGTCCTCCTTCTCCTACGTTCCACCTGAACTGCCAATGTCGTTTTTATGGCCTGGTAATTGTTCCTATCTCTGTTTAATCTGAGTAATTCACTGTNTTTTTTTTTTTTTAAATTTTGGTTGAATATTACTGAGATTTGCAATTGGAATAATAAAGATTTAATTTTTTTTATTAAAGCCTGAAAGTTGAGCGTAAGAATAAGCATTTCAATATAGAATTGGACTGAGTTTTACAAGGATGTGTATGAAATAATTTGATGTCTACAAATGTTCTTGGGAAGTTTGGTTCCAACTTCCAATTGGGTTTGTGCATTCTTTAAAGTTGTGAAACTGCAAGAATATTGCTTTGAGGGCTCACAGTCATATGAAACTTCCACATTTTCCTCCTTGATTTGGTATACTAATTGCTATTAACTAAATAGTTTCAGTCTGAATATAAATGTTTTCTTAATACATGCTTCTCTCATTTGCAGGCTAACAACCTAAGTCTACAGGAGCCGTTTAGCTGTTCTCTGGTTTGTATAATGCTGAAGGCACCATTCTTTCCTTGCAAAGTGAGCATTATTATCATTTGAAGAACTTCTAATTTCCTTGATTGCAATCTGTGAACTAATAATATCTGTATTTTTATGCTCACTATATTCAGGTTTTCATATTCCCGACCTTTTATTGGCCCTGCTAATCTTTACTATCAGAATGCTTAATTTGTTTTAACATTGCGATGCTTCAAAATGTTATAGTGCAGGCTTCTTCATGAAGCTCATTGAGATTGGGTTTTCCAGCATAGGTGTAGTTGATTATTTGGTTGGAAAGAAATTGCAATTTTTGAAACAAAAAGAGCAATTTGTGCTTGTTTCTTCTCTTTATATTGTTAGAGGATTCCTAGTCCTCTCGATCGATCTAATTTTTTTTTAAATAATAAATATATTACTGTTTCTGATTAAAAAACCTGACTGACATGGGCAAGAGAATAGGGATATGAATATAATAACAGTGCTAGCTTTTCTATTTGTGCTTGACCCAATCATGATAAAATTCTCTTGGTTTAACTCACTGTGGTTTCATGCTTATTGGGTCTTTCAATATATTTGAGATAACAATTTGTCAAATGTTAGTTCAGACCATTGTTATTGTAGTACTTGCACAAACAAATATCATCAGTTCAGAATTCAATATTATCACAAGCCTTCCTTTAAGGATCATAAGAAACTCAACCTATATTCTAGCATGGAAGGGTGTTGGATCTTGACATTAGGAATATGACAAGCATTTATTCAAGTTTTCTTAAATTTGTCGTTACACAGGTAACATCTCCACGTATTGTGAGCATTAGACGTCAAAACCATTTAAAAGAGGCAAGAACGAAAATGGAGCTCTCAATCACACAACCTGATGATTGGCATCTACATCTTCGTGATGGTGAACTTCTTGAAGCTGTTGTCTCACACAGGTTTGTATGACTTGAGGCACTAGCCATAAAAAGTTCTGTTCTTTTTGTGTCAATGTCACTATAATTGATATTAGGTATATACATATCATTTTGTCTTTGTTTTCTCTAAATTCATTTCTTTTTTCAAATTCTTCTGAACTCTTTCCATGAAATTGATAATGCATACAGTTCAGATCACTTTGGAAGGGCCATAATCATGCCTAATCTTAAACCTCCTGTCACCAAAACATCTGAAGCCATGGCATATCGGGAGGCTATTTTGAAAGCACTGCCAGAATCTAGTAACTTCACTCCTCTGATGACTCTTTACTTGACAGACACAACGACGCCTCACGAGATCAAACTGGCAAGTGAGTCCACTGTATATAGGCTTAGCTTCTATACCATTCAAACCGTATTGACATCGTAATGTATATTTCACTATTTGTGATGCATACTTGGTGCTTATACTGCGATAGGTTTTGGCTTGTTGACATAACGGCATCAAAAAATGCAATGCGGGCATTTTGGCTAAGCCTTAAAAAAAGAATGTCTATAAATGGAACTTTTAAGCTTAGGCAAACATATGTGTAAGTTCAAGAGTTACTTTTAATAGTCTTTTCCTGACAAATATGTTTCTACTCTTCTGACAGTTACTGTTTTTTGAATAAAACATTCACAAAAATTTGTTTCTTTTTAAGTAAGTTGTTACTTTTAAAAAAGAAAGTTTACTCCTTCTCTCAGGCATAGCAGAACATGCTCTATTTCTTATACTCATTTGCTATTGCTAACTTCATTTATTATGTTGGACTTTTTCTTAATTTGAGAATAATTGCAGTGCTAAGAACATTGTTTCCATTTGCATGAAAAAGAGTAAAGCGTTGTTTGACTTGAATGATTAAATATACTTGAAAACAATTTAATGGGTACCTCAGAGTTCTGATGATTTGGTTTGTCTTTAGTTTTTCTTTGTGAAAATGATAGGTTATAACTTCAATTCATAAATATTTATGTACTTTTTATCCTTCATGACAACCACAAAAAACTCCACTTTTTCAGCAATCTCTTTTGACATTTTATTTTTATATTTATATAATGCTGCTACTTCCTCTCCTAAACCATGTTTCTGAAATAATAGATAGAGAAATTGTGGAAAAAAGTACAAATGTGCATAACTTTGTTGATTATTTGCTTTCAAAAACTGCCAACGCATTTCAGTTACTAGCCCCTTCAAAGGTAGAAACTGCACGATTAAAGTTTTTGTTGGGACAGCACTGCATGGAAGAGTTAACGGATAATATCCCATTTCTTTGCTTTTTGTGTCATTCTAGCTTTATGCATAATATAGAGAACTGCTTTTGCAGGGGAGAGTGGGGCTGTGTTTGCTGTGAAGTTGTATCCTGCTGGTGCTACTACAAATTCTCAACATGGTGTAACAAATCTATTTGGGAAGTGTTTACCTGTACTCGAAGAAATGGTTCAGCAAAGCATGCCTTTGCTTGTAAGTTCTCCCCACTCTAAGTAGATATATGTTTAATAAGAATTGTGATATTTGTTTTTCCTGGAAGTACATGATACTACTCTATTATCATAATTATTTATTCGCCATTGCTATCCTTGTAATAGCTGACTTCAAGTAACCATGGGATAAAAATTTCTTGAGTTGTTTAAAGCACCCCGGCGAGGTTTTTAATATAACGTCAATATTTCATAAGCTGGAATGATCTTGTTATGCAAGAACTGATTGTCATTTATGTTTATCAACATGTTTACTTGAGGATCCTTTTGATAGTTACTTCTGAGTTATGATGAACCGACACGGACACGTGTGTTTGACACGACATGTGTCGGACACAAAGATACACAATTTTTAAAAAAAGTACCGACACGACATGTGGAAAAAATTCTTTAAAATTATTCATTTATATAGTATAAATTTAGTTTTATACTCGTTATTAATTTTTTGTAAAGGAAAAAAATGATCATGATAGAGTGTCTGACACATGTAGGACATGGACACGTCACCCTAGTTGATGTTGTTGGAAATAAGTTTAAGGACGTGTCTGGACGCAATAGGTATTATAATTCCAACCGTTGCAAATTAAAAATTGGACCGTTATGCATTTTTTAATTGAAAAGTTCTAACAGCTTTGCAGTAAAGGAGTTGGTAAATTGTCAAATGTGCCCGTTTGAGGTGAGAGAATTTTGAGACAAGGTATATTTGAATTCACAAAATTATTTTCGGATAAACGAGAAATTGATGGATAAAGTGAGGTTGATAAATGGATTTTTGGAATAAAATAAATTCAAAAAATTCAAATTTTAATAGACTACTTGTGCGGTCTATTGGCGCTAGATGGATGGTCTATCTCTGAAAAACCACTCGAGCGGTTTGGGGGGCGACGGCGGACGGTCTGCGAATATACATGGCTATTCGTGAACATGCTGAAATTTGGGACACATCTCTCCGACTGCAATCCTTCAACAGCAATAAATTGGACCCCTATGTTGGAATTCATTCATTCAATGTCATAAGTATTTATTACTTCATTAAATTCTGCAAAATCAAGAAGTTTTTTGGCGTAAAAAAATCTCATTCCTTCGAGAGAATACAACATCATTGTTCAAGTTCGTTGTTTCTTATGATTCGAAGTGTTGTTATTAAAAGAAAAGATCGTTGTATCTTGGGTGATGATTGTCATTTCACCGTCGGTACCTGTATGGGACAAATTTGTCTTAATAACAAAGAGTTCCAATTCTTGCCTTGATGTAATCATCATTCCATTTCGATTTTAGTTCATTTCATAGTTTTATCAAATCCCGGTAAATAGTATGTATTATTTATTAAGTTTAATAAAGAATATCACTTATTGCATATTTATCGACAGAAGTGTCCGTGCAACACAGCTTCTGAGCATTTCAATACATATTTTGAAGATTTAAACCAAGCAATCAATCCTTGAAGGGTCTCATTTAGATTGCCAAGTATCATAGTTTATGTGACTAACCTTTTCTCTTAGAGACGTAGGAAAAAAAAAAGTCAAAGTGTTGACGTACTGCATGTTTCTGATACTCATGCTAAAGTAAATCCCTTGATCGGGTTTTGCTAAAACCCCAAACTTATGGTTGTAGAAAATATTACATTACATGCAATTCAATAAGCATACATGATACAAGGTATATGTTGGTTTCAAATCACAAAAGCAAAGAATCGTTGCATTCCTTCATCTTATCCTGGGGAACATTTTGATGGTATACTGTTTGGAAAGTTTTCTGGGATTTATAGCATATGATCATTTTGACAAGAAAGACTATCATGATATGGTGACAAACAAATTTCACATTCTATTGTGCATGAGCTTTGTCTATCTGTAGACTCTTCTACAATAGATTTTTCATCAAACTGGTTTATTGCACCTTTGGGAAGTCATCATCAGTCACACGCAACTTCTAAGAGATGTGAACTTGTATCTGCAGGTCCATGGAGAGGTTACAAGTCTTGATGTTGATGTATTTGATCGAGAAAAGGTGTTTATCGACGAAATTCTCAGTCCCTTAATACAGAAGTTTCCACGATTGAAGGTTGTGATGGAGCATATTACTACAAAAGATGCTGTGAAATTTGTCGAGTCTTGCGATGATGGCAAGTGTAATACTTAATGATTAAGTAACTCAAGAATTTCCAATATTTTCAGTGGAACGAAATTTAATATATTTTTCTATTTTTTTATTTTATTTTAAATGTTTAATCTGATTTCGATCATATTTTTTAGGATTTGTTGCAGCAACTGTCACACCGCAGCATCTTGCTCTTAATAGGAATTCAATTTTCCAAGGAGGATTGCAACCTCACAGTTACTGCCTTCCTGTTCTTAAGAGAGAGACTCATAGTATGCCTTTCAGTCCTTCCATTTAATGATAGTCATTTTTAACTTTTGCTTATTTTTTTGTCAAAGATGCAAATATATAATATTTTACTTCAGTAACCATATAATTTAGTATAGATGAATATTCTTGGTAGACGGAGATGTAATTGCTATGGCTGCATAATAATTACCTTCTAGGTAGTTTGGCTATTTAGGATCTATGACTTGATTTGGGTTTTATCAGTTGGATTATGCTACACTTACATACTATTCTACATAAAGTTTTACACCATTGACAAGTGGCCCTCCCCTATTGGGGGGATGTCTGATGTACATTAAGTTTAATCCTTATCAGTTTAGGAGTTTAACATTTGCCGTTTGCTCTAGAATTTATTATTGCTAAATGCTAAGTATACTGTTGTCTGTGAAGAGACTGTCATTTGTTACAAGTTGTAAGTTTCAGAAAGATTAGGGGAAAGGATTTGAATCTCATTTTTGGTTGGACAACTGACCAAGCAAAAGCAGACATTTCATATTTAATGAGGTGAAATTTTATTAAAGATGACTGAAACATGCGATTTATTATTGAATTGGTTGATATTCTATAATTTCAGTTAAGCTGTTTAACAAAACAATTTTCCATAATTTACATTCAGGATATTGAAAAAGAAATTTGAAACATTTTTTGTCAGCATCATTACTTTTATTCGATTCCAGTAACCAACTCTCGTAAAATTCAGTTTTAAAAAAGTCAGGGAAGATAAATTTTTTGTCTAAGCATAACCATTTGTTTTCGTAACAGGACAGACACTTGTATCAGCTGTGACGAGTGGAAGTAAAAGATTCTTTCTTGGAACTGATAGCGCTCCTCATGAAAGAAGAAAAAAGGAGTGCTCTTGTGGATGTGCTGGTATTTATAATGCGCCCGTAGCGTTGTCAGTATATGCAAAGATTTTTGAAGAGGTAGTTTCTTGGGAAATCTACTGTTTTCTCTTACAGTCTTTGATTCTTGACGTAATTAAGTGAGCATAGAGTTGGGTAACTTCATTTTTCAGCCAATATCATAAGTTGAATGCAGACACTACAACGATATCAAGTTAACTTTTACTTGATCATTGACCAGTTTCTTGGTTATCTTGACCTGGTATTTTTTATCTAAAATTTTTTTGAGGAGGTTTAATATAATTCACATATCCACACTGCGTGATCATTTTTCACTGACCTTTCCTTGTAAATTCTACTTAGGTCTTAGCGGAGGTTGACATCTTCCACGTTTCCGTGACTGTGAATTCATGGATGAACATGCTATTTATGAGTGCAATATATAAACTTTTTTCACTATTAATGCTATTTCAGATGATTGTGAATGACTTTTGACACCACGTTTGAATCCATTCTCTGTTATTTCAATGTGTCACTGACCAAGGTGCATTTTTTTATGTTTTAGGCCGGTGCACTTGATAAACTAGAGGCTTTTACAAGCTTTAATGGACCTGATTTTTATGGTCTTCCGAGAAATATATCGAAAATTAATCTGACTAAGAACCCATGGAAGGTACCGGCATCATATTCTTATTCATGGGGTGATATTATTCCTATGTATGCTGGTGAGACCCTTGAGTGGCTACCATCCCCTGCTTAAAGTTTTTGACACTGTTTATTCATGTTGAAATTGTATGGAATTGTACCTCATTCAAATAAATCTAGATGCAAAGCAGAGTTTCTTTTCTTTTATTTTTGGTGATTGTGATCATTTATCATTAAGTGCGTGTTTGGCTAAGCGTAAAAAAATTATTTACGAGAAAGTTTGATTACAGCTAAGCTTTAAAATAAAAGAGCAAAGTTGACAATAAATAAGTTACATATCTTGAAAGAAAACATAGCTTATTTAAATGAATCGGGATAGGCGGGAAAATTTGTGGTTGGCCCTTTCAGCCACGTTAGGCAATGACTTGATGAAGTGGAAGAGTTGAGTCATGATAAAGTATGTAATCCTTTCTTATACGAGTAAAAGATGTGGATAGATTTTCGTCCCACAAGTATATAATTTATCAAAATGATTAATATTGTGTGACATTATGTCATGGATAGAAATTTGCCACCTTCCAAGTTGAAGCTTCTCAAACTTTGCTCGTTTACATTGAATATGGTTTAAAATCTTCCATGTGGATGGTCGTCATTCAAAGATGACCATCCTTTGTCCTGAGTGAGCCAACCAGACTGAACATAATCTTTGGTTATGTTTCCTATCGGGTCCAAATAGAAGAAGTTTACACTCTGAGCCATGGATGTCACTACGGATCTATGGACTCATAGTAGTCATAGCTTAAGATTTGGTGATAAAACCTTTACCAATCGACCAGTTAATATAGTCCTCCTTTATGACTGCATTGTCACTAAAAACTGCAAAAGTTAACAATGTTTATAGGAAGAATACCGTAATCTAGCCGATGCTTAGACATCATAGGAGAAAGAAAAGCTTATCCTCAATTTGCAGGCTCAACCAATTTTTGACATCAGTTTATCCTCATCATTCGATACAGACTGTTGAGAAAATGATGTCTTTGCTTGTGTTTTTGGAAATTGATCAGACTTCTTGTTGATTTCTTCACTCGTGTTGATTATGGCCCTACATTTTTTGGCTAACCTCTTCGGTTTGGCCATAATCAGTAGATGTATCTTCAAAGTCCCTTTCCAGGGATTGGTATTTCCAACTCTTTCAGTCGAGAAACACTTTTCAAGATCCTCTTTTATTTTTATCAGTGAGGATGCAATCTCTTTGTTGTTATTGGGACGTTTTAAGAAATCTTCAATGCCATTTGATAGGGTTCGTTACATGTAAATTGGCTGATCATTATGCGTCAAGAGGAAGAATAATACACAAGGGGATGGTGCAGTGAAAGAAAGGGAGAATCAACATATATTTCCCTACAATATATAAAAGAGGAGAATTGCTTACTATTCATATGACATCATCCTTAGCTCACAATAATGTCATATATATGTATTTATCTCCTACAATAATAATAATAATAATAATCATCATTATAATAATCCCCTTTTCTTTATTTATAAGAATGTATCCCCTTTTTACTGTTCATTTTTGTCCGCTCATGTTTACACTGGACTGGTTTGAAGTTTTCTTCTATTTTGATGTTTAACCGGTTAGCATTGGAAGAAAAGCAACAAGAGACTGGTGGTCCAGGAAATTAGTTTGGCTAAGTTGGGATACCT
>CAIGRF010150652.1:0-10000 GCA_903798235.1 Fraxinus ornus
TCATTAATTATTTAATTAACCAAAAAAATTACATCTTTATTAATAACAAATTAATTCTTAAACAAACTATTAAATATAAACTAAGCAAACGTGCATTGCACGTTGCTTGCACCTAGTATGAATAGAAAGTATGAAATAATTATGGATTCACGTGTAAAATTATTTTATTTAAAGATGATGTAGCTTCAAAGAATATGTACTAAACAAGTGCTAAGTACTAATGTTAATTGGATTCAATTCTTTTGAGTTAAGTTATTTTATGAAAACCAAATTATGGAAATATTCTAAAGTAAAATTTTCATTTTAAAAGTATATTGAAGCGAAAGCATTGATACTTTAGTTGTCACGAGATAAGTGCAATTCGAACTTTATCCTTTGGGGTGAAAACTGTTAGACTATGACATTGTACAATCAATTTCTAAGTAACTTATTTAAGTCAATATATTTTACTATTTCATTCCTTTTCAAAAAGAAAATTGTGACACTTTCATAAATACTTTTATAAATCAGATGTTGGGTTAATTCTGACCAACAAACTTTGTTTAAACATCATTTGTGGGCCATTAATTTTAAGCAATAGAGAAAAGTATCATTTTTTAGGTTGTCCCAATCAATAGTTTAGACTTTGTTCTCCAAGTGATTGGCCTATTTTCGAATTTTTAGGATGTCAAAAACGTGTTTGAATTTATGACCAATAGCATTTTCTTTGTAATTTAACCTTTTAGAATTTATTTCTTTAACGATTATGTTGCATGTACATCTTAACTTAATACCTATTTACAAATAGATTATGACACTTTCTTTTTGACACCTTTTCAATATGTAGAAGATTAAAAGTAAATGGTGATGTATAACAAACATTTTCTTTTTTCTTTTTTAATTAGTTGAAATGTCTTTTAAGGATTATTGGGCATACTTTAAATGGTCGTGCTACGTATATATCGCAACTTAAAAAAAAAAATTCATCCACTTTCTTATTGCCACTAACACATATTACGAAGCACAATCATTGGAGTAGGGAAGAGATTTTGACTGTTTTAGCCCCCATTTGACACTCATTAATTTCTCATTCTCATTCTCATTTTTTATTTCAATCACACATTCTCCTAATAAAATAACATTACACACAAATCAAAAAAAATTCATCACTTTTCCACCACACATTCTTACATCAATCACTATTCCAAAAATTCTTTTCTACTCAAAATAGGTTTCAAACATGGGCTTAATTTAATTTATCATCACCTCACCAATCTATAAAGTAATCTGTCAATAATGATGTACAATAAGCATTTTTCTACTTTAAATTTTAAAAGCTACGTGAGTTTGTGGGGAAAAAAAATTGACATGAATAGAGACAATAATGCATTATAAATGGATTGACTGTGAACATGGAAGATTTGATTCAAAATGACAACTGACTTGTGAATTATACATTATACATATGAAATGTGAAATATCTAAATCTTGAATTGAATAAACCTTCTTTTTTAAACCTCACTAAGCAAGCTCGGTGCGACGGGCTCGATCGAGAAAGTGTTGGCAGGGAATTCGAACTCGTGACTTTCGATCTCTGCGTTCACCTACTCCACCAACTCAACCACCCCCAAAGGGGTAATTGGTTAAACTTCTTGATATGAAAGAAGCTAGGGTAAATAAATGAGAGAAAATACATTTGAAGCGTGAAATCCATCCAACATCGTCTCAAGTGTTTTTCAGTATGGTTTAGATTTGATACCAATAATGTGATGCGATCAAATAGCTGTCAAGAAAAATGGAATCCAAGATGAGAGTTGTGATTGGGAGGGCAAAATAGCCATTTGCCATTATTCCAATTTTATATGTTGAGAGGGATGACACGCTGAATCGAATGATTGAAGGACTTGACTGTCACACTTATGAGCTGCAGTGTAATTTAAGGCCTTTAGAGCATCTTAAATTTAATTAGATGCTCTAACATTGTTCATAAAATTTCTTGTGTAATGCATGATGTGATGGACAATGTCAGACAAAATTAAAATGAGTAATGTTATTTAGTATTTCTAGTGTTTAACAATAATTTTGGTGACAATACTAGCGATGTTAAATTACATGATCGATTAAATACAATGAATTGTGACCCATTTAATAGGACTACGACTGATGTTCAACATAATTGATTTTAGATAACATTATTCAATTCAAATAGACGAAGTCAATATAATTATCTACACTTAAAAAGCTCCATAGTGGGGCGACTCATCAATTGAAAAGAGAAAGTATGGAAAGGAAAATGCAATTTGAAAGAGAAAGTTGAAGAAAAGCAAAATGTTTTCTCTCTCTTCTAATCAGAAGATATAAAATATTATTTATGGGTTTTACTTTGTGTACATTCTATGGTTCACATGGAGTTTGACACTTCATGTGAATTTAAATGTAAATGGGCTAGAAAGTGTGTGATGTTTAAAAATTGTCAATCATTCTTTGACACGTGACAATGTCAAAGTTAATGTCAAAGCTGATGTACTTGTAGCATGATTCATTATTTATATCCATCTATACAAGATAATTTGGACAATATAAAGTAGGGTTAGACAAAACTCTAGTACCGAATTGGATCGAACCGAACCGAATTGAGTGGTTCTTCATAAGTGAAATATCTGAACGAGTATCTGAATCGAGAACCGATGAGATTGGATCGGTTCTCGATTCTAGACCAATAACCGAAGAATTGAATAAGAACCGAATCTAAATAATTTTTTAAATTTTTTATATTGAATTAATTAAATTATTTTAATTTTTTCTAAACAAATTAGCAAATTAATTAAACAGACTAGTTAAATTCAGCCAAATTAATTTTTTGTTAGCCTGACATTTGAGCCTTATCCTTCCTCTTCCTCTTTCCATTCCAATTTCATTTTGTAAGCAGCGCCCACTCACGTATAAACTCAAATCATTTTATAATTTTAAAACCTACATCTCCATTCCCAAATCGATTTGAAACTCCTTCATTTCACCGGCGACGGTAGCTATATTACCAATACTTAGAAAAAAATATTTTATTTTTATAACTTTTAATTTATATTTCATTTTCTTTATGCTAGTTGCTTGAAAAAAATGAATTATTGATATGGATAATCGATGTTTTAATATTAGTATCTACTTTATTGGTATTTGTATACATTGAATTAATCTTATTGAACATCTTGTTATTTATATATTTTTAAATTGGGNGTTCAATTTATTAAATACCCGAAAATCTTGGGTCGATTCAGTTCAGCCGACCCATATTCAACCCTAATATAAAGAATCAACGTGAGATCGATTTGAACTTCATCATCCGTATCTCAAACATTTATGCAATGTAGACTGAAAGTCCATCTATTTTATTGTCATGTTACATTGCAATCCACAAAATGGATTGGGGATGCTCTTAGTGAAATGTCATGAAATTGGTTTAAACCCGATAAATCAAGAATTGGCCAAATCTATGTTTGAAACATTAAAACTTAGTGTCCATTTCGAAATAGTTTATATACAGTTAATTTATAAATAGATATAAATATGTGCAGCATAAGCGGATAACTATTAGAGAAAATAATGGAAATATTCCTTGAAGTTAAATATAAAAATATATTTATTTCTTTTTTTTTTCCTTTTAATTTTAATTTAGAGAAAAAATTATTTCATCATATTTTTGTGATTATTGATTTCTCATTTTAAGAAAATTAACAAATTAAAATTTCTTGAAAATATTTACTCAAAAAGTAACTAAAAGAACTCTGAATCTGTAAATTTTTTTGTGTCAACTTTATTGTTTTTTCAGTCAAAAAAAATTATTGCATTTTTAGCCTTATTAATTTAATTTTCTAAACTTAACATAGTATGAGGGTTAAGAGTATAGAAAATTAAAGTTAAAGAGGTAAAATGCTACTAAATGAGCTATAGAATATTTCCAAAACATGCATTTATGTTTGTGTTAATTGTTTGTAAATTGTAGTTACAAAACATATAACATTTTCAAAAAAATAAATCATATTTTATAATTTTTCAAATATCATGACAATATTTAGAATTTTATTACTCAACTAAAACTAATTATATCAAAAGTTTGGGAAGATATATATTAAGTATAATATAAATATATTTTTTGTTCTTAAGAAATTATTAATAACAATTTCAAAACAATTTTTTTTTCCATTTTTCCTTATCAACACTTGGAATTGAAACTTTCAACGTTGTAAAGAGTCTAAAGACCTCATACATGATCGTGATAAAGTACTACCAAAAGTCACCCGAGGCATAATTCAATGATGCAAATGACATGAGTGAGGTAGTCTCAGTTGAGCTGACAGCCGCAATGATAGGGTTCGATTCTTGCCTTTAACAAAGTTTATAATTGGACTTTTTGTGGGCACCAGTATGACAACCTTTGTACTCTGACCTGTTGAGACACATTCCGCGATTTACCTCCTCCACGATACTCTAGGGAAGAGGCGGTGAAGGCCCTCAAGGTTGAGGTTCAACCTTCTTTTTTTTTAATTTGATAAAGTTTTACCAAAAACTCAAATTAATTGGGTCGATAGTCATTTTCATACTCGATCATGATTAAAAAAAAACTATGCTAAAGTTAAAAAACTGAAAAAAAATAAAATAAAATAAAATAAGTTATGTAAGGCCCCATTTCTATTTATTTCCCATCAACCTTAAAAGGTTGTTTGAGATAGGCGTTGTCCTTTTCATCCAAATTCTAGCTTTTTTGATTTATTTGTTCTTAGTGATGTCATATCACCGAACTTTCTCTTGTGTTTACCTAAAAAGGAAACCACTAACGCGTTTTGACATATCTAAATACTTATGAATTCCCCCTTTTTTCTTGAAAACTATAAAACCTCGCATTCTCGTATGAAAATAAATGTAATTTTCTCTTCATACCCTTTCATCTCTTTTCTAGATTTACACTATGTTTGGTATACATTAAAATTTTTTATTTTTATTTTTCTACTCATTTTTAACTACACATTTTTTAATAAAATAATATTTTTTGTCATACCAATAACTTTTTTTTCAACCACACATTTTCCATCAATTTATTATTCCAAAATACATTGTTCCAAAATAATGTGGCTCAAACACATCCTTAGACCATGTTGGAGCCCCTTTTTTTTATTTTTATTTTTATTTTTCTTAAGAATACAATTTAAAATATTAGATTGATGGAATAATGAAGACCAAACAATGACTTAAAACTGTTATAAAATGATATTGAAATTACTTTTCTTTTCTTTTTGTCCTTCATTTTTTTAAAGATTTTTGCTCTCATAGGTGAGGATTTTTTCCCCTAATACAGTTAATGTTGGAATTAATTGAATTTAATTGGATTAAATCATTAAATGTGATATTTAATGATGTGGGACATTGTAATTAATTTGGGTGAATTGGAAAAATCTCCAATATAGGCCCATAAATTGATAAGTCGATTTTAAGTGTCTTATATATGGAAAGAAATCCTACATCAAAACTTTACCAGGAAAAAATACTTGTTTATATAGTGAGATATGTGAAGAAGTTATAATTTAATGAGTGACTTACAACTTAACTATCTATTTCTTCAACTAAATAATAATAATAATAATAATAAATTACACTCTCTTCTAACACCTTATTTATCCCTAAAACTTTTTATAACTCATTGTGTACAATCTCTCCATATTCTGTTTCCAAAATTCTTTCAAATATATTCGTGGTTATTCCGTTCGAGTACAATCATTCCTTGATTCGACCGACAAAGTTGGTATTGCAGTATTGATTTTGGAATGAGCGTTGTATCTTGAGAGACAGACGTCTATAATCACGTATGCACTTTATTGGGTGTCGAAATTTGTCTTAGGGAGATTTGCTTTGGCATATCTTGCTTCTTCTACCGCTTTTCTTTTTCTGCTCATTTTATTTGTTTGCGATAATCGTATTTTAAACAAAAGTTGATCTTAGCTTAATAATCAAGTACTAAATATAGTATTATATACATATCACGCAAAAAAATAAACCTTAAAAAAAGAGAAGATATGCGGTGGTTGAATTTTCACACTATCTTTGTCATGCAAACATGTAATATGTTTTAGATCCAAATTAAGAATATAAAAAACTTTTCCGGTTGACCTAATCTTAACAGAAACAAATTATAGTCTTACAATTTGTATAGTAGTGTTACTTATTCCATCGCATGAATGGTATTGGCTTGAAAAATGTTTCGTTACCACTTGATGGGATAACTAAATCTGTTACTTTATGTTCTGTGAATATATTTTTTATCGGACTCGCGAGGTCAAAGAACCCGAACGACGAGGGAAAGAACTTAAATTCAATTCCCACGGAATCGAATTGGTTACACGTTGGCCGCTTGTAAATAGCTCAAGAATGTCTAAGTACTCGAGTCTCTTCACAGTATGATCTATGATATATTTAGCTATGCTTTAAAATGATGTTTTTCTTTTAAAATATCCTCAAATTACTTTTTAATCTATTATTAAGCATAGACAGGAGGTTAGACCCCATTTATATATCTGATTGGGCTTCAACAGGACCAATAAATCACGAGTAAAGTAATGGACTATAATATTGACCCAATTCAAGTACAAAATCCACAAGGGTTAGATTAGACAAGTGTTTGATGCACATCATTGAGAAGAGAATGCATTTTATGATGTAATGTACACTACAACAAGAATAGAACGTTGCTGTAGGCTTACGACAACGTTTGGACGTGTGTTGCAAATCGAGGTATTGTCATAGAGTAAAAAGATACGGCAACATTTTAGGTCTTTCACAACGTTTTTTAAACGTTACGAAAGACTGTCAAAAAACGTTGCGAAAGGTCTACGACAACGTTTTCTGAACGTTGCGAAAGATTATCTTTGCGAAAAATAAAATTTTCCACAACACTCAATAAACGTTGCAAAAATAGGTCTATCGCAACATTTTTCTAAAAAACGTTGTCAAACTCATTTATATTAACCAATGACAACATTCACTTGCTAAAATATTGTCAAAAGACCATTATCAACAAATGTTGTCTTTTTAATGTTGCAAATGACTATTTTTGTTGTAGTGGTAAGGAGGTTAAAAAATAAGAAAAGTTTTTGAATTTGCGTGTAACATTATTTTATTGAAAAATGTATGGTTGAAAATGAGTTTTGTAAAAATGAATTTTTTTAAGAATGTGGATCAAACATAGGCTTATGGAACATATAGTGTAGAATTTTAAATTTAGTAAATAAGTATCGTAAAATTACAAAAACAAGATTGTTATGAAATTGAGGGAGAAAGAATAAGGATTAGAGAGTAAGGTAACCATTTAAAGAGTCAAACTTATAATTATTAGTTAAAACACTCCCCTTTGATTACTACTTACACAATATATGTATTTTTTAAAGCCTTATTAATAAAATAAATCCACTGCGATGCAAATATCAAATGAAGGGAAAAATAATATAATTTAAAATGGAGTAATCAAATGCCGCCTCATTAATACCTTGTCATGAAGATCGAATGGAATAAAACCTGACTATAGGAAAAATAGTACATCTACTTTCTTGATATCAATAAATAAAAATTTAGTTGGAAAATAAAACGGATCAATGTAATATATGTGACACGATATGAAGTATATGATTGCAAACAAATAATAAGATAAGGGGCAAAGAATTACTTGGCAAAGGAACATAGTATTTTATTCTATTGACTAATATGGAGAAAACAAATACAATAACTATGCATACACAATTATTCTATATTTCAGTAATACAAAACTTGTGAAAATAGTCTAGTATTTATAGGGGTGTATGTCAAACCCTAAAAATACTACAAAAATAGAAACAAGATAAAAAAAAAACCATGTGAAATAAATGAAACAATATTTTCCCAAGAAAAATACGCGGAAAAAAATATTTTCTAAAAAATTCAACCTAATATGGGTAAAAAAAAAAAAAAAAATCAATAATCTTCATCTTGACACAAATCCCGATGCAATGAACAAAGCTCCAAAATTTCTCTACCTAAAAAACAAATCTAACTGCAACGTAAAACTCGAACTCTTCAACAAGAACAAAACTTTTTTCAACATAAAATACTCCTCTTCTCGGGTATCCAATATGAATACATGAACTCAAACACCGAGTTCCCTAAAATTCACAAAGAATTAAAAATTATCAAACAATGGCGAAGCACACCCTGTTAAACAAAATCTCAAAGGTACGCTATTAAACTGAATCTCCACTACGGTACTAAATATGTGCTGACTTTTCTTCACAAATTATGTCCGACCTGTAAGATGTATAATTGGGACCTCTTCCGCTCCTTCAATACAATACAAACATCATTTCGAACTCTCAAGACTCCACATTCTTCAGAGAACGTGTATCCCTTTGAATTAAAAATACTCAACGAAATGAGATTTTTCTTCAAATATATAATATTTCAAACGTGATCAAGTCTTCTACATGTTCCATCCACCAGTTTCAATTTAACTTTACTAGCCACTCGACAAGGTTCATTGTTACGGATGACAATGATATCTTGCATCACCATTTTATATATTTTAAACAAATCCCAATTGGGACACATATGGAACGCACAAGCTATATTCGAAATCCACTCCTCGTTTGGTTTGGATTCCATATTAGAAATCGTCAAAATATCTCAATTACTCAAATAGTTCTCAGTTATGTTGGTTTTCTTTGAAAAATTTGATTGTTTATCATGATTTGCAGTCAAATTAACTTTGTTCTGCAATTGGTCGCAGTCCCTTTTAATATGTCATTTCTTCTTGCAATAATAACGAACCTAATTAGTGAAATCTGACCTCGACTTACCCCTTCTCCGATCACCATTAACAATAAGACATTCTTTATCTTTGGCCTCAAATCCAACCAAATGTTTCATCCTCTCTTTTGAAAATAAGGCATCTTATGCATCTTCAATGGTGAGAGTATCACGATTATACAAGATCGTGTCTCTAAACGAAGCGGACAAAGAACACAAAAGGATTAATGTCAAATCTTCTTCATCATATTTTACCTCTGAAGTCTCCAAATTAGCAACGATCTCATTGAACACGAACAGATGATCTTCCAAAGATCCGCATTCTACCATGCGATAAGAATACAACATCTGCTTCAGATACAATTTACTTGTTAGATTTTTAGTCATTCACAATTGTTCACATTTCAACCACAACGCAACTACCGTTTTCTCCTTCAAAACGTCCTAAAAAAATATTGAGATGAAGATGGATCTATGAAAATACATTCCGATCCTTCCGTTGCTTCTCTTTCGTTGTCCAAGTTCATTTTGTCAAATCCCAGTAACGTATCATCCAAATCCATTTGTGCGAGTACAACTCGCGTCTTCTCTTGTAACAACGAAAATCTTGTATTGCGATCCAATAGTGAAAATTCATATTTCATTACTGCCATCAATAACAAAAAATCTCGAACAAATCACAACCAATAACTCTAACCACTTGTTGGGAAATAAAATGAATCGATGTAATATATTTGACACAATATGAAATATATTATTGCAAATAAATAACAAGATAAAAGGCAAAGAATTAATTGATAGAGCAACGAAGCATTTTGTTCAATTAACTAATATGGAGAAATCAAATACAATAACTATGTCCACAAAATTATTCTATATTTCAGTAATATGGAACTTGTAAAAAGAGTCTAGTATTTATGGTGGTGCATGCAAAATCCCAAAAATACCACAAAGTAGGAACGGATACAGGATGAGATTACAGGCCGGACTAATACGTAAAAAAATAAAATTACACATGATTTTTTTTTTTTTTACATAACAATTTTTTTTTCTACCTAAAAAAAATTAGTGGGTTGGGAACTGGGTCGGGCTGACCAGATTACAGACCGGGCTAATACGTAAAAAAATAAAGAGAAAATTACCTGAAAACCTACTTTTAAAGTTTCATTTTCAAAAAACAGGTGGATTAATTTTTATTTCA
>CAIGRF010150677.1:923-20030 GCA_903798235.1 Fraxinus ornus
TCTATAATTAAATGCATTCAAAAAGTTTCAATTTTCAATGTAGGAAAACAATAAAATAATCTAAATAAAAGCTAGTTAAAATAAAATATAAAGAAAAATAATAAATATTTATTGGGAGTAGTAAAATTAAGTGTTAAATATAAAGAGCTTGTTGGAGTACTTCAAAATTTTAACTCTCTAAATTTATAGATGCTCTCCAAATGATAGAATATTCTCTTTAAAAATAGATAGTCTCTTGGAGATGCTCTTAGGGCACAGAAATAATTGGAAATCCTACAATATCCTAACTTTGTGAATAGGAGTATAGTTAGTTCTAAACACCTTAGAGTATTTTTAAGAGATTCTCTAAAAACGAGATACTATCTATTTTAGAGAGTCAATACTTAAAAATAAGTTTCATCGGTTTCTCTATTTTAAATTAAAATAGAGAATGAATTTAACTTTTCAAATTTGGAGAGTCAAATCCACTATCTATTTACTTTATAAAGATTACATTTAATAAGTTACATATTTTCTTACTCTACTCCTAAATTAATCAAATAAATTTAAATATTGGACTTGGACATATAAAATTTGAGGTTGTGTTATATGTACATAACTTATATAATGGTTTACCAACAAATGATGTGATGATATTTAATTGGATCAAAATCTTATCAATCAAATAATTTCTCCATTTAAATTCAGACATCTCGTAATTATGTACAACACTATGTAGTAATTATATACAAAAAAATATTTTTCTAAAAATTGTGTTAATTAAAGATAGAAATCAATAAATGTTTTTTGAAAAAAAAAAATGAAGAGCCAAAATAGATCTCTAAATTTAAAGGTCTCTAATATACGTTGTTGACCTCCAAATTCGACGAGATCTAGTTGTCAATAGATCCGGTTCAACTCATGTCCACATGTATATTTTATGCACACTAGGACACCAGCATTAGATTGCACATGACTGTACCTCCAATAGGATGCGATAATCGCAGGTACTCCGAAGTGACAATGGAAGATATTTGGGTGTTGAATAGACACAATAAACAGAAATGTCAGTGCCAAGTTGAACAGGGAATTACCACTCTTTCACTAGGAATCAAGATTCAACTTAAAATTATCTTTGAATGTCACTATGTGTGAGTATTTATTGCCCATAGAGATTAACGGATCCCATTAGATATGTGACCTCATTCTAACATCTCACAAGTCAAGTTAATGGTGTCAATTCATAGTCCTCATAGGTCTGTGTTAGGCTGAAAAGTTAATTGACTGAGCGACGTTGCTGCAAAGCTATCACATCAATTAACCAAGTGTACGAACGACATGACTGATTGAAGCATATGGACGAGGTCCATTACAAAGGATGTCATTCACCTTGGAATTGCACTGAAGCGAGAAAGTGATGTCCCCCATCTAAAGGGCAGGGTACACAAATGCCAATCTTTTGATCCCTTTTTTGCTATATTTCCCTGCATGCAATCAATGGGACGACTAAATAACAGCTTGATAAATGGCGGAAAGATACAAGCAGTAATAGTTCTATAAATTTATATAAGAAAATATAGATTAATAAGAAAAGCCCCAAAATCATTGAGTTGAGTAAACAATATATACATAGGAGAGAAGTCCATATTCAGCAATTAGCGGGTGATATAAAAAGTAACATTCGGTCTCAATTATATCATCTTTCTGAGTTAACAAAAGTATATTTGGTAACATTCAATTTCCCACACCATAAAACTGGGGAAAAAATTCCCCAACAACCTAAATTATATCGAAAACATCATGAAAAAAGTACCAATTTACTAACATAAAGCTCGTGTCTCGTATTATGGTGGCACTGTTAACATTTTTTTGCCAACACATAAGCCGGCGATTGTACCTACAAGACGGTGCATGAAGTGGTAAATTCTGCACCGGATTACTCGCAGACGGTAAAGCTGTTCATAATAGGGATCAAGACGGGTTTATGAGGAGACAATTCGGGTCCCATTGGAGAAGAAGAATGTATTGTTGATGGGGATGGCATGGACAAAACAGTCATTACAGGGTCGTTGAATATGGACCTGCAAAGGGTGTCCATTGTTCGTGCAAAACCCGCAAGCGTACGAGATTGTTGACAAGTAATAAAACTGATGAGTTGAGAATATCACGTCATAGGGAATAAATTCAATTCAAGTTTACTAACTTTGTATGAAATTCGAATTATGTAAACAAAAGAGTTTGATTTTATTTTATACTTAATTAATCTAAGAAATGTGTAAAAATGTGATTTATGGATGATTGTATTGGATCTTGAATCCGCCTATTGTTATTTATTTCAATTCTTGATTTGTAATCTAGTTCCGTTCATACGTTCTTGACAATCGATAAAACTATGATATATAATTTTCTTTTTCAAGACAAATTAAATATATCCTAACCACGACCCGAATTTATTCCTAGCCTCAATTCGAATGATTATAATGCATTAAAATTTAAATTATNTCTAAATTTACTGTGAGTTTTCCAACACTAAAACATGCAACTAATTATCTTGTTGGTAGCCAATCAATTAAACAATGCAATGGATATGCAAAATTAATCAAGAAACGTAAGAAATAATCAAGACTACTTGTTTTCAATTAAAACAAATAAAACAATAGGGTTTGTTGACATCCGACCTCCGAGGTTGTTAAATACAGTTTGTTGTAGCATTAAGCTCATTCTAATTTAAGCTCGTATTAACCATTGTCGAGGTTCGAGGGGACATAATGATTGAAGATTACTTACACATTGTACAAATAATCAATCAACAAGTGACATTTGGAAGGTTTACATCAGCGCCCACCAATTCCACCAATTAAATGTCTTAGCTTCATTCTCTAATTAGTTCATTAATTGTTGAGGACTACATGTAAGGTTAACTTATAATGATCTGACAGAGTCAAGCTCAGTAATCAATTCAAACGTGCCAATGATGTACTTTCTTAGGTCGGTACTGTAACTGATAAGACAAGAAAATGAAGAATGCATGTTAATCCTTCCCTAAAAATGGGAGGATGAGAGTCTCGGAAGGAAAAAGAAAAAAGAGGAATTCTAAATACTTCATATTTCAAATATCTCCTTGAAAAAAAGAACAACTACTTGTAGTCTTAATGGTAATTTGCAAATCAAAATATAGCAATTGACCTCTTGTTCTTGATGAATTTGATGATACTATTATGTATGAAGAGGCAATAGAGGTTTTTTCTTATGTGTAGCCCTCTTTCTCTATTTATAAGAACCATAAAATAAGTCAAAATCGCGTCCAACCTAGATTCCAAAAGAGTTTGAATCACGAAAGAAAACTAAAGATTTGTCTGCGGAAATGGCTCGCGCTCGTGCGCGGGTATAACTACCCTGTGTGCGCCATAAAGCCAAATGGCTCTCGGGTTGGGAAAAATAAGGTACCTCGTGCGCGCAAATTCGCTTCGGTTCGTCCCTGAGCAGCTTTCGATTTTTTGGCCATAACTTTCTGTACATATATTCGACTGAGTTGATTCAAAATGCGTTAAGAAGATAGTTTAAATAACTACAATTCTTCTTTAAATACAAATTTTCCAATTCGAAAGTTTGCTATCCGAAAAATGTGTCTCAAGTTAAGACTAAAAATCTAGAGCATAACTTATTCAATTGGAAATTAATTTGTGAAAAGACTTTCACTATATTTCACTCATTTGACCTCCAATTGCATCCAATTGATCCTATATGATTTTCAATCATTGTATTGTGGTCCGAATCAACTATTGGATGTTTACACATTGATCCCCAAACTTTAAATTTCCTTCTTTTTCGCACGTTTATCATTCCTTTCTTCCAAATCCACCAATTTGCATTGAGTTCAACCTNAATTAAGTTATAACTCGTCCAAATTACTAACAAATACTCTAATTTAATGGTCTAGATAAGTGTACAAAATACTACACTTATCATCCACCTACAACTCTGCCACCGCTGGTAAACTGAATGAAACTACTGAATATATGATGGCCTCACTGACTAACTATCGAGACCACAGCAAGCCCGATGCTCATCAAGCAGTGGCCTTCCGATCAGATAGCGATATTTCTATAATAGAAAATTGAGAGTTTCTTGGCAATCGAGACACTATATATGTCCGCAGCCTATGACAGTATTACAAATCATGCCAGGTCCAAGGCAACGTGGATTTCATATTTGGAAATTAACTTCATTTTTTTTAGGACTGTCAACTTTTTTGCTCCTCGACTAGTCGGTCCTGAAAAGGGCAAGACCAATGCCGTTACAGCTCAGGGAAGAATCGACTGCCCAATCTATCAGATTTTTCTTTCAGAATTGCACAATTAACAGCACTGATGCTTACAATGTTCAGTATAATAGCAAGCCTAGCGACGTAAAAAGTACCTGGGAAGGCCATGGAAAGTGCCTGGGAAGGCCATGGAAGGAGTACTCAAGAACAGTTTTAATTAATAGTTATTTCACGTCAAAACGAGTCAGGTGGAGTAGCAAGGTTTCATCCGAGCACGTAAACTCGTTCACGGTTCAGAATTTCATCCAAGGCGATCAGTGGATTCCTAATCTTATTGACTGAAGTGCACAGATAATGTTGTAATTTCTGCTTAATTTATCACTTTGTAAAAGTTAAATTATATGAGAGAGAAGTTTAAGATCCATTCAGACCGTAATTAATAGTTTTAGGTAGTGTCTTCTCAAGTGAATCCATAATGCAGAAACTAAAGTCTCTGTGAACCTTTAAACAAATTCAAAGACGCTCGTCTAACTTACGGTGTTAAGACTGACTATCAAGAAAAAATGAATGAAAAACAGTCTCACATATTAACAGCACAAACGCCTTTATATTCATTAGCATAAATCATACAATAGAACAAACAGTTTGAACATTATGAATGGTAGCCATTTATACTACGATGGACCACTCCAAGTCACCAAGGCTGCAAGGCATTCTTCTTGCTTTTACAAGTAATCTTAATAACAATCAAGTACAATAATCTCTCAACTACTACGTGAAGCAGTAGTCAAGGATAAATTATAAATTTATGGATATTAAGAGTGGCTCGTCACCTTTATCGACAACGAATGTCTTAGTCATTTTTTTTGAAGGAGTAATGACTTCAACTTCATACGATCCATGAAATCCTCTAAACTCAAATTGACCTTGTTCGTCTGTATGGCCATGAGCATGAGACAACCACTCCTGCTTAAGAGCAAGGTATCTATTACCTGCTTCATTAATATCCCCTTCAGTATTCACTAAATGTGCATTATCTCGACTCATTAACAACTCCCAGAATCCCCACAACATTACACCATCTACTGCAGGGTGAGCAAAAGCTTCCCGAAACGTGACTTCCAAATCATCAGCTCTAACATACTCATTGTTGGAACACACATCAAGTTCTGTGAACCATATTGGAAGTCCAGGAATCTTATCCCTTAACTTGTCAAGCGCAGAACAGACAATTGGTCCAACTGGACTGTTCATATGCCCCTGTATGCCTATTCCTCCGACAGGTGCTCCCTGTTCTTGGAGATCAATAATGTGCTCAATGTACTTCTCCGGGGATGATCGTGAGTCACGAGTACGACCATCCTCGTCATGGTAATCATTCACAAATAGGATGGCAGATGGATCCAGTTGTTTAGCTTCCTTGAAGATATCTGCCCTGATATCAACTCCCAAGTGATCTTGATAGAATGAACCATGCAGCATTTCATTATTCACATCATAGTGCTTAAATTTACCCTTGTAGCGTGTGAGAAGATCTGATAGACGGTCTTCTACAGCTGACTCCAGTTCATATTTATCCTCCTTTAAACCACTTAGCCATGACTGAACTGCAGACTCCGCCTCCTCAAAGATACAGTGACCGCGGACTTGAATGTTTTGGCTTATACAGAAGTTCAAGAGCTCTTCAGCATCTTTGTAGTTCAGTTCCCCCTTCCGTGGTTCCATCCAAACCCACTTCAACTCATTTCCAAAAACAGCCCAGTTGAAGTTTTTGGAAAAGAAATCAACAAATTCTTCATTGTCTACATCTCTTCTGTTTATACATGATCCAAATGGAAAGCTATTTTCGGTTTGTCTAATTTTCACAGAGTTGCCAACCAAAGGCCTTGAATCAGATGTAAATTTTAAGATTATATCACGTTTGCGTATCTGCATAGCCACACATGTAATTAATCAGAGACGCCTCATAAAATTCTATATCATGCTATTATAATAAACAATGAATTTATCCTTCAATGGAACAGGGTGAAGATTAAGATTCTCTATGGTGCTTGGGTATCATTGGTAAAATATTATTGAGCATTTTGAACCAAGTTGATACATCTTGAACAAATGAGTACAATATTCTATTTTATTGAAGATCTTCGTTTAGCATGAGAGGAAGAGGTAAATGCCATCAGTCGGTACAGCATAGAAATCAGATTGGATGAGAGAGAGAGTATCAAACAAGCAAAGATTTTTCCCGCATCAACCAATAATTTAACCATAGGGATCATCTGAAATAAAAATTATCTTAAGATTTTGTCTCAATGCTATTAGTGACATCATGTTTTAATACCACTTCAAGATAATCAGTCAAAATCCCAAAAGAAACTCTTCACAACATACCTTTTCAATTTGTTGCTTTAAGTGACTAAATCTTGCATGTCTGTCAACTGGAAAGATATGAAGTCCAGCAACCAACAAATCTAAACCTGCATCAGGACCGTGCACATAAGCCTGTACCTTGGCTGGTTTCTTTTCGATTCTAAATGATCCACTAATTTCCAGCCATTTTTCGTCTTTAACCTCAACTTTGCCACAATTTACCCATTGGAGGTCATCCACCTTAAGAGTAACTCTAATATTTTGAGGTCTAGTTGCCCTAGAGCCAATCCTAACCCATGCAGACACTTGATATGTCAAATAAAGTTTCAATTTATCTGTGATCATCTGAGCTGGGCCCATCCACGTCTCGGTACGATTGGTTACAAGAACATAGCGACCACTTAAGGGTTTTTGAATTCCAAGAGAATCTCGAGCCATGGGAGGAAGGTTATCTGGCGTACCATTTCCAATGGTTAGAGTACAGTTCCCATGGGCAAACCAACCATTGGTGTCATTACTAAGGTTGCTGTTAGCAATAATATTAACTCCAAATGCTGGATTCTGGAAAAAAGGGAATTCATCAAAATAATTTGAGTACTTCTTTTTCTCCACTTCGTGTCCAAGCAAAGAAAATCTAGCGAATATATTTCAGCCCACGTTTGAAGTCTAAAAAAATTATTTAACTACCTCAATGATAGTTGGTAATGAAGGTGGGACTTTTGGAGCATGCTTTACAACTAGATTATCAAGGAGGATATCAGTGCCGCGAGGTGGGCCTACTAGACAAATTATTACTCTTGCGGGGGAGCAATTCACGAGAAATTTTCCTTGCAATTGAACCCAATCTTTGTCTGTTGCCTTCACACTGCATAATCAGCCAGATATAAATGAACATGATTGAAAATTATATTTATTTTCAAAGGATGAAATAGGAAGATGCAACTGCAAAAATAAGCTACCATAGTTACTTATCTATTTTTCTTTAAATGAAGGAAAGAAATAAAATATGAAGAAAGCTGGCCAATATATAAATTCTAGGAGCACTTTGTCTCATTTCTATGACAATGCATTCAGGATCTAATGACAACATGGCCGATAAGATTCACCAAAACCAAAAAATAGGATCAAATTAGAGAATATCACTATGAAGTCTCACCATGTATCCATCCCACAGGAATTCTTTTTAAGTAAAGAAAACTATTTAAAACTATTTTAGGTATAAATATTGCCTGAAAGTTATGTTTGGAGGACTTTTGAGTTTGGAAATTTATTTCTTGTCAAAATGCAGGAATGATATGTTTAAATGTGTAGCTTCATGTCACTGGATATGGACAGGGATCAACTAGCACACAATGCAATAACTTCTCAGGTATGAAGTTGACAAAATCAGAAAAACACATTAAGCAAAGATTCTATGCAGTAAACAAAAGATATCCTATGGAAAGAGGGAAATGGAATTACCTAGCAATCTTTATATAATGTTCACATAGATCTGGTGCCTGAACCCACACTTTAGCCGTAATATGCGAACTAGTAATGTTATAACCATAAATTCGAACTACAGAAGCAAACTCATAAGCAAGCTTTCTTTGAACTCTCCCCGTTATCTCCTGCTGAATTCCATTCCAGGGCTCCGTGCGATCTTCTGTAGATGCAAAGTGCTTTCCAGACATTGGAAGGACTTCCCCATCTGCCATGGAGTCATACAAGGCAATCATGCAACCTCTTCCAACCCAGTTAAAAAGGGCATTGTCAAATCTTGGATTTAGTATGATGTTACGGTCTCCATCACAGACAGATCCTGTGCATTGGCTCTATCAAATGTACAAAACAAGACCATATCGGAAACTAATCAGTGATGAAAGTAGAATGGTAATTATTCCCTGACAAAAGAAGTCACGAGATTTACACACCTCCAAATCTACATGTACGTAGAAAAGTAGCCTCAACATGAACTTACATCATATTCAGCTGAACTAGGGAAAACCCGTACTGATCTTACGAGTAGGTCAACGCCAGGTGAAGGCCCTTCCAATTTAAATATAACTCGATCGGGCATAGTTGGCAGTGCAAATGTTCCTTCCACTTTTTCCCAACTCTCCATTGAAGCAGCAACACTGAACCAGGCCAATGCAATCAGGAATTGCTTTCTTAAGCAGTAGCAAAACCAAATGAAAGCACACATTACCTTCCAATGGACAAGTATTTATTCTCTGAATTTCCATATTCAAGTGACAGAGTAGCCTTCACATTATCAATACCATGAGGAGCCCCAGATACACCAACCAAAGCACAAACTGTATAAGTGCAACCTGTAGAAACTCTCTCAGTAATTACTTGTTTCAATCCTTGCCAACTTTTTTCCGATTAGTGGCAACAGCATAACGACGGCTTAAATTGGCTGTTATTACTTCAGGATAAGCAGACTCTTCCGAATTCACAAAAGCATGACAAGAATTGGGGTGCCAAGAATGTAGTCCTCCAGAAAAATCATGGTTAAGAATGATATTGGTGGAATGTCTACTGATTGAATCCATTAACTCCTCCTTTAACTTTTGCTAGAATTATCAGAAATTTGATTTATGAATATATACAAGTCCAAATTAAAACATAGTAAAATATAATTCAGGTTGCAAACTAGACTAGCTTATTGCAGAACTTTGCCCGTGATGCTAAATGTAATTGTCATTCTACAGGTAATAATAGATACTTTAAAAATATAATTACATAATAATACTATCCAGAAAAAATTATAGTTCCAGAAGTAATAGAACGTCTAAAGATCAAACTTCATCATGATATCTCACCAAATAGTGCTCCAAAAATTTCAATTATTCTGTAATCCTTCACCATATAATCTCATACTCAAACACTTTGCAACTGCAATGATGTTGTGACTGAATTTAACATTTTGAAATTAAGACATACAATTGTTGCTAGAAGTATTAGTTGATTATAGGATTCTGTTATGTAAAAACCAATTTGGTTCGGAAAGGGGAGGCAGAAATTTGTTATTGTGTTGTTTTCCTAAAAAGGTTATTTGCCCCAAGTCCAACCACATCAGTGATGCACTTGGCCAGTGCAAAATACATCCTATAGTCTTGATTTTAACATTTCAAAATGTGAACCATCTTTATAAACTGTCCTTACAAACATTAAGCCATCATTCACGCAACTTTAGCGCTCCCCAAAACATCCCCCTCCGATCCTCCAAAAAAAAAAATCGAAAGAAATCCTTAAATGAAAACTAAAAACTGCTGCAAAACCTCAGTTACGCACCTCAGAGTGAAAGCTAGAACCAGAATTGCTACCGCCTCTTGATTCCTAGGTTCAACAGCACAACATCAATAAAAACATGTTACTGTAAGAAATCCCAAATGAGTATTACAAACACTTTCAAGTACCTTCGAATGGGTTTCGATTTCTGAAGCAGCAATGAAAAAAAGGGCTCATTATATAGAGACGTAATGCGGCTGGAAATTTTGCAATACATAGATGAGACTGTTTCTCCATTCGATTTTTTAATCTTCAACTAGTATGTATAATAGTTAATGAATTGATTTTTTCTTCCTCTTATAGGCCCGTTTGGTAGAGATTAAATTCCAATTAAAATTGAAAATATTACCGTTATTGGGTCCCACTCGTCTAATAAAAGTCAACAATAACGGCTAGTTTTTCAATTTTAATTCGATTTTAATCTCTACCGAACAGGCCCTATATCTGCAACTTGGTCCTAACGTCCTTATTATTTGTTTATAGTATTGCCTGATGAAGGTGACGATTCAAGTAAAAGAATAGGAACGTGTTTGATTGCAAAGCATTGAATTTGCAGGGAAGAAAAATAATAGCCCCAAACTTATTTACATGAAAATTATTATCCTTTTTCAGCCACATTAAAATTTTTATTTTTATTCTTCTGCTCATTTTCAATCATACATTTTTCAATAAAATAATATTTTTCGTCACATCAATATCTTTTCCTTTTATTTCAACAATACATTATCTATCAATCTACTATTCTAAAATGCATTCTTTCAAAATAATGTGGCTCAAACGCACCCTTATTATAGATATATTTGATTTGATTAATTTTCAACCTATAAAATATTAAATTTGTCCATCTTTCATTGGTGGATAAATTATAAAAATGGGATAGACGAAAGAGTGTGGATTTGAATTGCCTTAAAAATAAAAACCTACGCATCCCAAAAAAAAATTCATGTTCTCAAGAAAAATACGATCACGTGATCAATTTTTGAAAAAAAAAAATTCATAGAAAAAAATACCAATTGAACACTCCAAAAGTGGTAATTTAGATGAAACACAATGACATTTTCCATGTAAAATAAAATCAATCAAATACTCCCCAAGATATTTACTACTTACCAAATATAGTCTCTCTTGTACGGCCATTTTTTGTAAAGAACGAATTTTTAAATAGTAATTTTTTAAAGAATATGTAGTTAAAAAGTAGGAATTTTTTTTAAAATTTACTTGAAAAATATTTTATTGCGAGAATGTATGGTTGAAAATGAGTATGAGAAAAAAAAGTTCTGAAAAACTATCATGCTACGTGTACAGGGATTTTTCCCGGATAATTTGACAAATTGTCAGTTGGCACAATTTTATTGAATGTTGAACAAAAAATAATTTTAAATCAGTCAATCCAATATTGCTACCTCATCATCTGTAAAAATTCAAGCACATTTCATCTGTATGATGAGTTTAATTCTTTGAAAGAACAGTTACCAAATAGGGACATAAGTTAAAAACTCGTTTATGAACAAGTAGAAATTTACGTAAATATGCTTTATAATTACTTTTTTAGAATGTAAATTTTAACAAAAAATTCTTCAATCAGTAAAAAGTAAAAACTAACATTTGTATGTACTATATGCATGTTGGGTAAACTTAATTCATAGTTTAAGCTGATTAAACGTACATTTATCTATATATTTCATTAAATTTACAATTACCATATATTTGTTATCAACATATTTTACAAAACTTTAAATTTTTGAACACTTAAACGCACTATCATAATATAGTTAATTAAATCAATGACAATTGAATTTTACCTTAAATTACTACTTGTTCATTCAAATTTAAAAATTTATTCACCGTTCACCCATATTTAAAATAAATAAATTAAATATCCATCACTTGCACCAATTCTATCTATCCACATGGACAAATATTGCACTTGGACGGATGAAAACCCTACGTGGCATTTATGGAGTCCACGTGCATGGATGGAATTGGTACGAGTGATGAATGGGTAGCTTTTTTTAAATATGAATGAACAGTGAGAAACTTTTTTAAAATAATTGTTAAGAGATAAATATGACATGAAGGAATATTATAAACCTTAATTCTTTGCCTTTTCCCGTAAAAGCTCACAAGAATAGAAAAGCCATTTTTCGATCTTCTCTTATTTTTTTTGTGAATTTGAAGTTGTTGAATTCTATATATATCTCTTTCTTCTCTTAAACGTTTGTGTGTATATGCACGTCGTTATGGATTTTGTAGAATTTTAGATATTTGAGTTTGAACTATCTTCTTCTTCTAAAATTTTTATGTATTAGAATTATGGCTTTCTTTTTGAGTGGTAAATTGTGTCGTTTCTTGCAAAATTTAACGCTAAAAATATGTACTAGTTTAGACAAAAATTAGCCCCCAATTAGCTATCACCGAAAGAGTTGAGATCTGATGTCCAACCTGATATCCATCAATGATTTATTGACACATCATTTTACACTTATTTTTGAATAAAGAAACTCAGTGTAAACATAAGATGGCACAAATCAACATATTCATTAATATGAACTATCATATCAACAACAGAAAACACCTTTTATTCATTGTATAGCAGTTCAAGTGTGTGAATCTTTTAATTATTGATGAAGCATGACTATAAATTGATAGAAATAGTGACTGGCTCCAACCCTTGATCAACGATAAATTTCTTGGTCACTTTCTTTGAAAGAGTAACAACATCAACTTCATACGATCCGTGAAATCCTCTAAACTCAAACTGACCTTGTTGGTCTATATGGCCATGAGCACGGGTCAACCACTCTTGCTTAAGATCAAGGTATTTTTTACCGGCTACATTAATATCCCCTTCAGCATTCACTAAATGTGCATTATCTCGACTCATGAACAACTCCCAGAATCCCCACAACATAACACCATCGACTGCAGGGTGGGCAAAAGCTTCCCGAAGCATGACTTCCAAATCATCAGCTCTAACATACTCATTGTCGGAAGACACATCAAGTTCTGTGAACCATATTGGAAGTCCAAGAATTCCCAACTTATCAAGGGCAGAACAGACAACTGGCCCAACTGGACTGTCTATATGCCCCTGTATGCCTATTCCTCCGACAGGTGCTCCCTGTTCTTGGAGATCGAGAATGTGATCAATGTACTTCTCCGGGGATGATCGTGAGTCACAACCATCCTCGATGTGGTAATCATTCACAAATAGGATGGCAGAAGGATCCAGTTGATTAGCAATCTTGAACATATTTGCCCTGATATCTTTTCCCAAATGATCTTGATAGAATGAACCGTGCAGCATTTCATTATTCACATCATAGTGGTTAAATTTTCCCTTGTAGCGAGTGAGTAGGCCCGATAGACGGTTTTGAACAGCTGACATCAGATCATTTTGGTTCAAAGTGCGTATCCATGTCTGAACTGCAGACTCCACCTCCCAGAAGATACAGTGACCCCTGACTTGAATGTTGTGGCTTACACAAAAGTTCAAGAGCTCATCGGCATCCTTGTAATTCAAGTTTCCTCGCTGCGCTTCTGTCCAATACCACTTCAATTCATTTCCGAAGACAGCCCAGTTGAAGTTTTTGGAGAAGAAATCAACAAAGTCTTCATTGTCAATGTTTGATCTACTCACACATGATCCAAACGGAAAACTATTTTGCATTTGTCTAATTTTCACATTCGTGCCAAGCAAAGTGGTTGAATCAGATGTGGAAAATTTCAAGATGACATTACGCTTGCGTATCTGCATGACAACATATGCATTTAATAAAAAAAAATTCTTAAACAAATTACCATCACTCACGCCATTATAATGGAAACTCAATTCATTAGTGTACCTTATCGGTTTCTCTCTTTAAGTATTTAAATCGCGCTTCTCTGTCAACCGGAAAGATTTGAAGTCCAGCAACCATCAAATCTACACCAGCATCGGGACCCTGGACATAAACCATTACCTTTGCTGGTTGCTTCTCAATTCTAAAAGATCCTCCAATTTCGTGCCATCTGTCATCATTAATCTCAACTTGGCCACCATTTACCCATTGGCTGTCCACGCCAAGAGCAACGTTAATATTCTGAGGTCTAGTTGCACCAGTGCCAATCCGAACCCATGCAGACACTTGATATGTCAAATAGAGTTTCAATTTATCCGTTATCATCTGAGCCGGGCCCATCCACGTCTGAGTACGTTTGGTCACAAGTATATAGCGACCACTTAATGGCTCATGACCAAGGGAATCTCGAGCCATGGGAGGAAGGATATGTGGAGAACCATTTCCAATGGATAGAGTACAATTTCCAAGGGGAAACCAACCATTGGTGCCATCACTGAGGTTGCTGTTAGCAATAATATTAACACCAAATGCTGCATCCTGGAAAAATGGAAATTCATCACAGTAATTTATTACTTTTATTTCTCTGCAATTTGCATCCAAGCAAGTGTTTCAGGCCCATAAAATTATGTAGAAATTATTCAACTACCTTGATGACTGGTGGAGATGAAGGTGGGACTTTTGCAGCATGCTTCACAACTAGATTATTAAGGAGAATATCAGTGCCCGGAGGTGGACCTTCTAAATAAATTACTGCCCTTGAAGGGGAACCATTCAAGAGAAATTTTCCCTTCAACTGCACCCAATCTTTGTCTGTTGCCTGCACACTACATAAACAGCCAGCTACCATGAAGCAAATGTGCTTGAAAATACTAATCCATGCCAAAAGAAGTAAAAAAAATGGGACCATGTAACAAAAATAAACAACATATTTACTTATTGGTTTTCACTAAATGATGGAAATAAAGAAAAGACTATAAAAGTGTAACGCAGACTAAGAAATAAATCGATATATAGTTTGTCAGATCTCCATGAAAATGATCACCGTCAAATGTGGAAACTTGGGGGAGAGTTGTCAAAACCTAACAAAGGGACCATATAACAGAAAAGCAGATAAACTCTCGAGAAATACGCATTCTACAGCAAAAAAAAAAATTGTGAAGTGCAGGAGATTTTTCAGATACTATTGTAAATATGATCACAAGAAAGTTATGTTTGGAGGAACTTTAAATTTGGAAATTTAGTTCATCTCTCAGAAGATAAAGTAAAAGCACACCAAGATTCATAGCTGTAAACTGAAAGTATCCCATTGAAAGGGGAGACAGAAATTACCTAGCAATCCCTATGTACTGTTCACGGAGATCTGCTGCCTGAACCCACAATGTAGCCCGAAGATCTGAACTGGTGACGTTATTACCATATATTCGAACTACAGCAGCAACTTCGTAAGCAATCTTTCGTTTAACTCTCCCCGTTATCTCCTGCTGAATTCCATTCCAGTTTTGCGTGCGATCTGCTGTAGATGCAAAGAACTTTCCAGAAATTGGAAGGACTTTGCCATCTTCCATAGAGTCATGCAAGACAATCTTGCAACCTCTTCCAGACCAATTTTGAAGGCCATCATCAAATTTTGGATTCAGAACTATGTTCTCATCTTCATCACAGATAGATCCTGTGCTTCGGCTCTATCAGTTGTTAAAGTCAAGACCACATTAGAAACCAACCAGAGATGAGACAAGAAGAGCTGAGAAGAGTGCGAGAGGAAATAAACAAAAAGAGCTAACTTTGATTTCTTGTGTCTCAGTCCAGAGCACGTGATAAGATTGAAAAAAGTAAGTTACTGTTAAGTAACTTTTTATCTACAAACATGTTAGGACAACTTATATTTTTTTACTTCCAAGTGAAAGATGTTACGTTTTTTCAAAGTTACCCTTACCTTATTGTCGAAGTTAAGGAATTATTTCCAATGACCTAAAAAAATATTTATTTTATAAGTTACTTATTTTCTTAAAACTAAACATTTTAAGCTTAGCCAAAATTCCTCATAATGCACTTAGTGGTACTTTTTCACCAACAAAGGATAAGTTACAGAGCTTTAATCCATCTCAAGTCTACATGTAAGAAGAAAAATGTACTTGAGATAAACTTACATCATATTCAGCCGAACTAGAGCAGGAAACGATTACAGATCTTATGAGTAGGTCAACACCAGGGGAAGGTCCTTCTAGATAAAATACAACTCGATCAGGCATAGTTGACAGTGAAAATGTACCTTCCACTTTCTCCCAACGCTCCCTTGTTGCAGAAATTCTGCACCAGGTCAATGCAATCAAGAACTGATTTCTTAAGCAGTAGAAGAACCAAGTGAAAGCAAACTTTACCTTCCAATGAACAAATGACTAACTGCTGAATCTTGGTATTCAAGTTTTAGAGTGGCCAACACATCAGAAATACTGTGGTGAGCCCCAGACACTGCCACCCAAGCACAAACTGTGTAAGTGGAACCCATGGAAACTTGGTTGGTAATGTCTTGTTCCAAGCCTTGCCAACATTCACTCCGATTAGTTACGACAGCATAGCGACCACTTAGCTTGGCAGGTATTCCTTCAGAGTTACCAGACTCTTCGGAAATCACAAAAGCATCACAACAATTGGGGTGCCACAGATGTAGTCCTCCAGAGAAATCATGGTTGAGTATGATGTTTATAGAAGCTCTGCTGCTTGAATCGTTTACCTCCTCGTTCAAGTTCTGCCAGAAATACCAAAACAATGATTCATATAACTGATATGAGCTGAAATTAGAACATAGAAGGAGAAAAAAAAAAAAAAACATTCAGGATGGGACAATATGTGTTCGCTAGACAAGATTGTAGCATAGCTTTGTTTGTGGTTCTACACCAAATTGCCATACTAAAGGTAGCATAGATACTTAAGAGATGTAATTACACTTACCAATAAAAATTACAGTTGCAGATGTCTTACAATTAACCCCTCCTAAGCCCCAATTATTTTGGAAGCTTTCAACATCCCTATATACAATCAGTGGCCTCAACCGAACACTGTCATCACTATTATAATATTTATTTTTTGAGATTAAAAAACATATACTTCCTGTCATGATCTCATGACTGACATTTTTGCAGTTGCAACAATGATATGATTGTTAGTTTCTTATTTTGTTAAGACATACAAATGTTAAGCCCTTCTCCCAACTCTCCAAACACCCCTTCCAAGAAAGTCAAATTGGAAACTCGAAAAAGGATACAAAAGAGAACCACATTTTATCTGAAATTTATGCTTGCTTGAATAGACTGTAGAAAGAGGGGGTAAAATAATGCAAGACTTGATAACTCAATTAAAAAATGGTACCACAAGAAATGCCCAATAACGGAAGACAACCAAATAATGAAGAAATTGGGGGCATCAAAGAACTCAATATAAGAACAAGGAAAGCTGCAAAAACAAAATCTTTTTATTCACCTGAGGATGAAACACGTTGCTGGCATTGCTTGTAGATTGTTTCTCCATATTGTCTCCTGATTTCTACGTCCACCAGAAAGATATCAAATAACCATCTTAATCAAAGAAATCCCAGATAGGTATTAAGATTTTCGTCGGATCATCATAAAATGTAAACGAAAATGGAAGGCTATTACTTTCAAGAAAGCAAGAACAGAGTATACATCAAGAAAATATTTCAGTACAGTACCTGTGACTCTTGGCTTTTCTTTGAAACTCGACCTGTACAGCAGCAATTCAAGAATCGGCTCATTATATACAGACTCAAATAGGCTGGAAATTTGCAAGTGAAGTTTAAGAAACCCTCGGGGCCATCATAACCCACTACCAACCAATCAAAATAATGTTTTTGAGCTGCCCCTCTTTCTTTAGACAATTGCAAAACCCAACATCATATTTACATCATCCTTTTTTCTTTTGATGATATGACATTCTTAATCCCAATATATTCCGGTCTACGATTTCTTTACCCTTTTTAAAATAATAATTGGGGCCCCTTATTGAGTACCGTTCATAGGATGGCTTCATTGATGCATTTTCTTTGGATTGCAGATTGGGGGTTGTCATTTGTATACTTGAATTTGAAACAATATATATAGGGTTCTATAGGTTAGATACCTTTCTTTGTGCTTCTGCCCTTCAATAAGAAGCCATGTCTCAATAATTATTTAGGTTAGGTAAAGATTGCCTTTCGCAGAGGTTAATTATTTGTCTGTATTTTTTAAGGTAATGCCATGGGTAGTTGAGATAATCAAACTTACATCTTGATTAAAATTCTAAATTTGACAAAAAAAAAAAAAATTTAAAATATCAATTACACTCGTATTTTTGTTTCCATTTACTTATTTTTCACGTTTTAAAAGTGGCCCGATTGTTAAAATTTATCGGTTAAAAATATTTTAACTACGTCTCCGATTAGAACAAAAAAAGTCGTTTATGAATCCACATTTTCTTCCTCGTTTATGAATTATTTGTCTGTATTTTTTAAGGTAATGCCATGACTTTGGAGTAAAGTTTGTTATATATTTGCAAGAAGGCGCTGCAACTAAATATCATAAATATAACTTGATTCCATCTTTCATTTTATATATTATCGTGACATAACAATTCTACTTGATTTATCAAGTTGACTACATAAATTATTATTATGCCCATATTTTGTACGCATTAAAATTTTCATTCTCATTTTTCTACTCATTTTCAGTCACACATTTTTCAATAAAATAATATTTTTCATCACATCAATAATTTTTTCTTCTTTTCCAACCACACATTCTGCATCAATTTACTATTCCAAAATGCATTCTTCCAAAATAATGTGGCTCAAACGCACCCTATATCTTTGTTGAGATGGTAAGGCCAAATGGTAGTGACGTAATGGAGAAATTACATCTTAAATGAAAACTTTAAACAATTTTTTCGTAGTTTTCTTGTATTTCGTCATAGTTGGATACACAAAGGTGAACAAATATCAAAGATAATTTAACAAATTACTTAATTTTTTAGTTACAAATTGTTGACTCACAATGTGATTAGACAAAGTTCAAATTTAAACACAATTTTTATCAAATATGTGTTTTTCTACCTCTATAGATTGTATCGTGTGATTCAATGATCCACGTAACTCGTTTACGTGGTATGCACACATATGTTGCCTAGCTAGAAGATGGAAAACTTTTAAGCTGTGCCAAACATGATTGTGCTCCTCTATCTCAACAAAAATTATAACTAAGAAACTCGCATTTCTTCCAATAATTTCAAAGTGTTTCATAATTCTGAAGCTACGTTTTCACTTTTTAGCGTGGTGCAATTTTGTACATTTTTATGCCTATTCTTGTCTACTAAACAATACAACAAGAATAT
>CAIGRF010150681.1:13669-25054 GCA_903798235.1 Fraxinus ornus
TTTATATATTTATTATTAAAATATATAATTAATTAATTAATTCATAAATGAATTTAATGAAAACTTGATTTTTGAAATTTAAAACCTCATACCTTAATTTTGAAATAGTGATACCTAAAAATCTTATTTATGTATTGTTCCCTTTTTTTTTTCTTTTTTTTTTTTTGGCCCTTTTGCAAAGTAACAAATAAAAATATGTACGGCAAAAAGTTTGGAGAGCTTGTATGGTCATGTTGACATAGTGGTTCTATTTAATTATTCTGATAGTGGAAAATTTAGTTGGAGTTCAACTAGGGGGCATAGATATATTGTCGAATTACATTAAATTTGATGTTATTATTGCAATTTTTCTTCCTAGTTTCTCTCATACTCCTATTGTAGCTATTTAATTACACGAACATTAGAAAAAGAAAAATCATTTATTCCGACTATTTACACATGGAACAATACCCAAATGCAAAACATTATGATGTACTTTAAACACTACAAAAGACGACTTCAAAGACGGAATTTCCATTGTTAATGACTTGCCTTTCATAGTTAAAGACCTTTACCAACGGAATCAATCCATCAATAAAAATCGTGTTTTGAAACCCTCGCTGCGTTTTCATAGAAAAAATGTTTAATAAATATTTTATATTTTTCAAAAAAATTCCACTGATTTTTTTTTTGGTAACTATTTAGTAACTTTTTAAATTTTACTTTAAAAGTTCACCAATTTTTTTTTTCCGTTGATAATTATTTTATTATTTTATTTAGAAACGAAATTGCCGTCGAAAAAATCTATTGATAATATTTTTACTTTGTTATTTATATATTTTTTTTTTAATTTTCACCAACGGATTAGCAACGAAATTTTACCAAATGAGCACTTTTGTTGGTTATTCTATCGCTAGTTTAATATTTTTTTAATAGTGATAAAATAATAATTCATTGCTAATATGTTGTTAATGTGTCGGTAATAACAACGAAACCATCCGTTACTAAAATTCCACCTCTATTGCCACACTTTTTAATAGTGAAACTAAACAAAAACACATTTCTCTCAATAAAACACTACAAATTTCATCCATTCATTGAAAAGTGTTACTAATAGGAATTACATCTACAAATATAAAAAATCAACAATTTCATTTGCTCATTTTAGGGATCAGTCCTTCAAGAATTGGAACACTTTGAACAAGAATATAAAGGGATAGAGCACCTTGTCCAAACATTTCTTCAATATTTCTTCCGCTTATAAGCCCTTTCACTCCACCAATAAAGCACCCCAAATTTAATAAAACTAGCAATGATAAGGGTACCATGAACGTTTTTGCACCTTGTAAGTCGAATTTTCCTTTCTCGTATTTTTTGAGTTTTTCTTGGTCGATGGCTTTGTTCGTCAGCTGGAAACTTGCTTTCGCTACACCTATCCACTTCATGAGAACGTCGAGGCATCCAAATAAGCAAGCGGTTACCGATTTTATCATCCAGATTCTTTGTTCATTCCACCATGTCCTAATCGAGCCACCACTAGAAAGGACTTCATATAAATGCTGAGCTTGGGATGACACAAACACAGTTGCAAATGCAGCAAACCAGTGGTCTGTGACCTGAAACAGTAATTTACAAGGCTTAGAACACTAGCTCAAAATTAAGTAAATAAGACAGATTGAAGTGAATTTATGGAAATCAAGTAGAATAAGCCTACGGAAGCTCTTAACTCCTCATCTAGGAGTAGCTTCCCTGAGGGCGTTTCTCAAAATGAACAAGCCCTCCTCATAAGCAGCACCTATTATGTCTTTCTATCCTAGGTGCCTTTTGGCAGCTGGTGCAATTGGTGTCTCGGATAAATTTGGGGTCAGCAACTGAACCTATATCAAACAAATAGCCTTGAAAAAACTGCAAATTTACCTTGGGAAATAGGGGAATTCCAAACAGGAAGCAGAGCTGAGGAGCGATGCCATATAACAGGCAGGCAATGGAGAAAAAGTGCGTAAATGCAAAGTATCCATAGCACATACTTTGAAGAAGAGACATTCTAGACACCCCATAAGTGAAAGGGCTGAATCTTGAAAAACCTACTTGAACCAATCCAGAAGCCCATTTCATGAGTTGAACCAAGGCATCCTTCATCTCAACTGTGGTGCAACCAAGAAAACATGGCCTTTTCGGGTAAAGATAAACCGATTTCCATCCTTTGCAGTGCAGAAGATAACCAGTGAATGTGCTCTCCAGCAAACTATCATATGAATAACCAATCTGTAATCACAAAAGGGTAACAAAATTCATTCAATTTCGATCATCAAAGAATTGCAGAAAAAATGAAATAAGGACCACGTTTTGCCCCCATTTAAAAGAACCTTTTTAGGTGCTTATTTGTGTAGCATGTGTCTGCGTACTGCCCAAAAAGCCGAAAATTGAACCTGAAAAAGTGTTTTTAAGCTGCGGCAAACATGCTTAAAGCTTACTAATTAAACTTACTTCTTTTCCCCATTTTGTGTTTTCTTCAAAACTGCAAGAGGCCAGATTCTTTGCCTCTTCCAAAGTTGCATCAGATAAAATTTCCCTTTCATTGACAACTTTCTTTCCATTCAGTGCTTTTAGTGAAGTAATGAACTTGCTAGAGAAGCCAAAGTTTTTTTCTGGCTCATAATCAAGAAATTCATCTGCCAAACATTTAAGAATTAGATAACATTATATTTTTCTCCCAGTGCAATCAATTATATACGTGGCATGTTTGGTAAGGTGAACTATGCCATACTTGATAGTATTAATAAAGAAAATAAGTTAAAATATTGTATATTGTATTGTACAACAATACATATAAGACATATCCTCATCAAATACTAATGAAAAATGAACGCCACAAGAGAAATGCATAAAGGAAAACCTTCATGATTGGGGCGACCAAACAAGGCTTTCTTCTTCAAGTAATAGCCAGTTCCCGAGCAAACAGTGCCATTTATCCCATCCATGCCTTGATATTTAGTCTATACATAGAAATATCAATCATTCAAAGACATAAAAAGGTGATTATGTCCGAAATGAGAAACAACTTACGGAATCTCAAAAATAATCAGTTTTTGTACCTTGTAAGCAGATCTTGCTTGGCTGTCATAAATATCATTCTTGCTGACATTGTAGAATATTTGAGGATACTGTACATATGAGAGAGAGCTTGATATCTTGGGATCAAGATGGAAGCACATTGCTTGTTTGGCAGAGCAAGGATCATTGCAATACATGTCACAATCTAATACTAGAACATAGGGTGCATTGCTCATTATCCCAGAAACTCGAAGCTGCAGTAACGGTAGAGTTCGATTACTTTTGCACTATATAATAGGTTGCAGGAAAATAGAAATAGGAAACTCAACATAACACAACACTTGGAAAGGTATTAGTGAAAAAAGTAGCACTTCATTCATTGTGGAATTACGGTATTAAAATTGATAATTTAGTTTCACAAGTTCAAAAAGCTATTTAATAGTAAATTAAACTCTAGTTACTAGTCGTATAAGGATTAAAGCCTAAGGTTGTGTTAACTTTGAGTTGAAGCTGCAACTTAGTTGATTCTTAGTTCATGCTTGCAACAAAGCTTTTGCAATTCTTAATCCAGATTTTCAAATATTTTGGTCAAAAAGTTTCCTAGAGCTTCTAAATGGCTCCGATTTTTGAAATGTGCGTGAAAAAATTGTATTAGCATCTTAGAAGTTACCATGAAATATATAATATAGATAGATATGGAGAGAGAGAAGTGTGGCATACAAGAGAATTGAGGGCTCCTGCTTTGAAGCGATGAGGCCGTGAAGGTCTTCTTTCACGGGATACATAGACAAGAAGAGGCATCTTCGATTTGTCCTCTACTCCTTCATTCTTCTTCTTAGTATCATAGATCACCTGCAATAAATTCAAGAATCTAAGAATATTTTGCCAATTTCTCACAAAAGAGAATAGATCACGAAAATTAGAAAACTAGATAAACAAAATACTAAGTAAAAATTCCAGATTTAATCCTCGTCGCCACTTTATCTAAGTCTGATATGTAGGATTAAGCAGCATCTACTTTTCGAAGCTAAATTATTCTTCCAAAATAAAAAGATGTTACCATCAAACTTAGATGGACAGATTTTAAGCATAATTGCGGATTCCTTCTAAAAGACACATATCGTCATTACTAACATCCCTAGAATTAAGGAGTTCTTCAAATTCTATTTGATTTTTGTATCTAGTGGCAAAACATAAAATTTCACATTGATAATTCTAGTTTTACCATCAAATATGCACAATATATATTTTTTATCCACACATTTCCTCACAATTTACTATCATAGTCCGTATGATTCAGCGGCAGAACCAGCAAATTCGGCCGCCCGTGCTAAATCTATCGGGATTTACAACTTCAGCAAATCGCTCGCCGCTCAAGCTGCCAACGAACCATTTGCCAGAACATTTTTTTAATTAGAAGTGGACCTTTTTTAGGCTTGAGCATCTTTTTTAAATTGGTCCAAAAGTTGGCCTGGCTGCCTTAGTCCGTGCTGTATTATGTCTTCATTCAAACGATTTACCCCAAATCAGAAACGGCAAAGCAAACCCTTGACTCTCCCTCCCGCATCCCGCAGCCAACCGTGATTCCTTCAGGATTCACCCTTCAGCAGCTCAGCTCCGCCGCCCCTGCCTCCACTCCGCTAAGATTTGTGGCGTTGGTACTAGGAAATCGAAAAATTGTTTTATTTTCGCTGCGCATGCATAAGTAGATTCCCAACAGTTTTACCATCAAATATGCACAATATATATGTTTTATCCACACATTTCCTCACAATTTACTATCATAGTCCGTATGATTCAGCGGCAGAACCAGCAAATGCGGCCGCCGGTGCTAAATCTGTCGGGATTTACAACTTTGGCAAATTGGTCGCCGCTCAAGCTGCCAACGAGCCATTTGCCAGAACATTTTTTTAATTAGAAGTGGGCCTTTTTTAGGCTTGAGCATCTTTTTCAAATTGGTCCAAAGTTGGCCTGGCTGCCTTAGTCCGCGCTGTATTATGTCTTCATTCAAACGATTTACCCCAAATCAGAAACGGCAAAGCAAACCCTTGACTCTCCCTCCCGCATCCCGCAGCCAACCGTGATTCCTTCAGGATTCAACCTTCAGCAGCTCAGCTCCGCCGCCCCTGCCTCCACTCCGCTAAATTTTGTGGCGTAGGTACTCTTCAGAGGTGAAATCGTTGTTTAAGAGGCTTGGCGTGGAGCCGCTTGTTATTGAATTGGACCAAATGGGTAAGTTTAAACATTTTTCTTTTCTTTATAAATCCTATTAGTGCGCGTGTTTGTGCATAGAACATTGCAAATTTTGGTCAGATGTGGATGTGGTTTCTGGAGAACACTTGCAAGTGAATACAGTTTGATATGAGTTTCAACAGATGATTGAAACAGTTGAGATTGATATATAAATGGTGTTGATTCGTAATAACAGCTGCAATGTGATGTCTGAAGGTAAAAAAAGAGAACAAAAAACATTTGTAATTGCGAAATTAATATGGTTTGATTTGATTTGGATTTAAGGTTTTCCTTTCTCGATTTTGGTTACTGGCATTACAGGTGTAAAGGCCTCTAATACTAATAAAAATTCTAGTCAATACGGTAACGTCCGTCCTAGTTCATCAACAATCCTTGATCCGTCGTTACCATGTTTCATAAGTTATAATCCTTAAAGCACTTCCCAATATGCTATAATTCCTCCTCTCCACTTTAACATATATTTTGTATTTAAAATGCTAATTAATTTAGCTGGATAATTATTTACATGTATATATATAACATTAAAATTATTTACATGTACATATATAACATTAAAATTGAGTAATGTTACTTGTAGTTGTTCATTACGACAGTCAGTCGTCTCTATATGACAATACTTGGCAAGTGGTCGTTCGTTGTATTAATGTAGTAAATATTTTATTGACTCATGCATCAAATCAAATGACTATATCGAAATAGGCAATAGCATTTTATACTTAAAAGAGAAAAGCAATATGTACGGGTTCATAGAATCCCCCGACAACTCACACATAGGAGTAAGTAATTTTTTTGACTTTTTTATTGAGGTGCAGGACCCACCTCATGTGAGACCCCTGTACATTGAGATTAAAAATAGGGGTAGTGGATGCATACCTCGACGTGTGGGGATCGATCGGGTCTAACAAAGGCTTCAACCTCGGCAGCTTTTTCCACATTTCTCTTGAAGAATTCGTATTTTGACTGCATAATATTACTTTAAATTAGAGACACATGTTTCAGCTAGGGGTGTGTGAGAATCGTGCTAAAAAGTGTTCGAGCTATATTATTTTGAAAAAATGTATTCTGTAATAGTAAATCGATGAAGAATGTGTGTTTCAAAAAGAATGAAAAATTATTGATAGGATGGAAGATATTATTTTATTGAAAAATTTGTGGTTGAAAATGAGTAGAAAAATGAAAATGTTTTAAAATTAATGTGTAACTAATCCTTAATATTTTCTTCCTCGGCCTTGAACTCTTCACTCCAAACAAGCCTTTCAGCATCGCCCAAAGATGAAAAATAAGCTTCTGGACATCTAGTCTTGATTTCATATTTCCTACAAAATGGAATCCATGACCTGCCAAATTCACTAGCCTCCTTCATAGCACACAGTGTCACGGCGGCGCCGCCATCATCGGAAAGGTAAACCGCCAGCTTCTCGGCCGGATAATCCAGCGACATGGCCGACAACACCGTGTTCATCACCTTCAACACGGGTTCCTTCGTAGGATCCGCCGTGGTTATAAACACATCCACCGCCGGCAACTTATCATCCCTTGGAAGATTCTCCCGCACCACCGTCCGGACCACCGGCCGCCACCGGAATGCTTGCGTTAATACCCAAATGAACGTGAATATCATCTCAGAAATCGTAATAGTCGTCCACGAAATAAAAGGTACACTTCCATGCACGAGATTCGAAATTCTGTAATAAAGTATGGCTGATATGGCTATCGAGTGAAAAAGCATATGAACCCTACTGAGAATGGCACGCGGCCTCTGAATTTCACACGTGTGAAGAGGAGGACCTGCCATTTTTCTGCCTGCAGTTAAACCATAGCTGGCATGAAGAGCACTGGCACCCATTTTTGGTTTCTGAGAGCTTTTTTTTGGCAGTATCATTGAACATTTTGGTTTAAATAGGCTTATTTTAGAGCAAAAAAAAACAAATATGGGAACATTTTAATTTCAGCCTTGTTAATATACTTTGGTTTCATCTGCTTCGAGAACTGCTTACGGAATCTTTTGCAATAAAAAAGTTTCAAAGTTATATTTTAGGAAAAATTGCAGTCATGGTATCAAATCTTTCGTTGTGTTACAGACTTTATCCAAATCTTTTATTTGTATTACTTACATTATCAAACATTTAAAAAACTCGTACTCGAAATCTAAATGAATGGAACCGTTAGTTCATCTATTAATTGACATAAAGTCAACGATTTGATCAAATTTTGACAATTTTTCAAGAGATAAAAGGATAACTTCACATTTTCCAAAAAAATAATAATTAAAGATTCAAGATTAAATAAAAAAAAATAAAAATAAAAAAGGTTATCTTCTTCCGCCACCAAACCAACCCAACCCAACCCAACCCAAAACCAAAAAAACAACCGTATCCAGCAAAACCGTGATTTTGCGTGAATATATATTCCATTTGGGAGTGGCCGGAGAATCCGCCCAGGGATTAGTTTTGCAACGGGATTAATTGAATTTGTGTTAGCAAATGTTTTGCACAAATTTGCTTGGGAACATCTTGACGGAGCAAAAGGAGAAAACTTGGACATTACCGAACAATGAGGTCTCATAATTGGTAGAGAAAATCCATTCGTTGTTGCGATTCCTCATGATTTCTAAATTAATTTGTCTTCAAATTCAAGTATTCCATGGGCAAGATTCTCTGGCCACTCCCAAACTAAAGCCCAGCATATCAGATTTGATTTTGTTCACATCATTTTCTTTAAAATTGTTTGCAAACGTTAATTATGTTTGTGTTTGGATTTGGCAGCTTGAGGAATTTGTGTAAATTTTGTTAAAGTTTTGGTTTGAGCATCTTAATGAATTTTTTTTCCTTCTTTTGAACTTTGAAGTTGATTGCAATCCATTGAGGTTGCTAACCATGGCTTTTATTGCAGAGGCGGCAGCGACGGTGTGGATGGTGGCGATGGTGGTTGGCAGTGGGTGGTTTCTGGTTTTTGGTTTTGGGGTGTGTGAGTGGTGAGTGGAGAAGATGAATAGTATTTTTCTTTTTTGGTTTTTGACTTAATTCTTTTATTTTATTTCTTTTTAATGAAAAATGTAAAATTGTCTTTTTAACCTTTCAAAAATTGTCAAAATTTGGTGAAATCGTTGAGATTAGTAATAGATGAACTAATGATTTTCATCCATTTAAACTCCGAATGCGAATATTGTAATGGTTTTATACCGTGAGTAATACAAATGAAAGATTTGGTTCAAGTTTGCAGTAAAATAAAATGTTCGGTACTGTTATTACAATTCTCCCTATTTTTTACGCTTACAAGATAAACCATTTGACATTCAATAAGGAAAAGATTCACGCAAAGTCAACACTCCACTGTGCATCTCCTCTTCCACATGCTTATTTCGAGACGATTAGGCAATGTCTTTAAATAATGAAACTTAGATGTTAAACCCCACCAACCATTAAATAATACATCATTAGTTTATAATTTGGGGTTATTGAAATATTGTATGTAGTTATTGAAATGAATGGGGATTCTCTATGTAAATTCTTGTGTGGATTGTCAAAAGACAATAAGATAAGGATTAGGTGAAAATTTTTAAATTAAAGGTCGCATTTTGAGAAAGAGTATTTAATGTGGGGCATTGCATTAATGATATCTACCATGATTTATGGGTGAAAGTTATCAAGGATTCAAGACCTTTATTAAAAATCTCAAGCTAGCTTATGAAATAGAATATGCACAACAAACACACCCAAAAAAAAAAAAAAAGCAAATGTAAGAAATAGAAGACACACTACATGCATTAATTAATCATCAAACACTTGTTTGAGAAAATTATACTATTGGCAAAAGATTGTTAGTCTAGTTTGATTCTTAGATCTTGAAACAATCAAAATATATAAAAATCCTTATTTATTAAAATATTGACTTGCAATTAGTGACACTTATCCAAGAGAGAGAGGGAGGGTGTGTGAGTGAGTGAGAATTAGTATAAAAATTTAGGGAAAATTGCAGCCACGGTATCTAAACTTTCAACTTTTTGCAGACTTTGTCCAAACCTTTCATTTATCCCAACCATAGTACCAAACTTTTAAACAATTCGCACCCTGAGCCCAAATTGACAGAAACGGTTAGTTTGACCGACATTTTTCATATGAAAAAAAAAAAAAATAGAATTGAATTGAATTAAAAAAAAAAAAACCCTTCATGCCTCCCCTGCTTCTGCCACATCCAAGAAGATGAACAGTAGCCAATATTTAAAACATCACTTGCCACATCTGTCCACCGTCGCGGGATTCCTTTTCCCACCACGGTGAGTTAACCCTTTTCTTTTGTTATTTCAAACCTAAATCAAAATACTTTTGAATCAATTTGTTTCAAAAGGGGTTAATACAAATGGGGAGATTTTGAAACATTTTTATTCGTTGCTCTGAAATATGCAGGTTTTCTGCAGGGTGCCCTGCAATTCCCAACCCTTACAGAGAAATGGCGTCATAGTACGGGTTTTGTGCTTCAACCGGGTGTGTGGTTAAAGCCATTTACGAACTGAGTTTTGCTTTAACCATGCCCTTTCGGCTTTTCTTCACAAACTCGCCTCCAAACGCCATTACATTTCTTCATCTATGACCATTCTAATTAAAGAAAAATCACTTAATTTATTTGAACGAAATCTAATCTAAGGAACATGGATTTAATTTTTTATTGGAATTTGGTTTTGTTTACAGTTCGACGCGAGATTAGTGATTTATTGTTTTATAGAATCAAATGATAGAGTCTCTCAAATTTATATATATCTATTATCCATGGAACAAGTTATTGAATGTTGGTGTTCGAGAAGGAGATGATGGGGTGGGGTTGGGGTGGGGGGAAGGAGATGATGGAGATGAACAATAATTTGGGGTTTTTTTTTAATTCGATTCTTTTATTTTAATTCTTTTCATATGAAAAATGTAAAACTAGATATTTACCCTTTAAAAATTGGTCAACAATTGGTCAGACATTTAATTATTGGTCAACTAACAGTCAAAGTAATGGTTTCTNGATTAGAGTTACCTGGCGGTATCTGTTGGACGGGACGGGAATCTTGAGGGCGAACGGTCGATTGTTCTGATCGTTCCTGATCATTGGCCTCCTGGTTTGTTGTTTCTCAACAGCAAGTGCACGCTGATATGCTTTCGAAATTGTCCACAGTGAGTGAAGTCTGAGTACATCTTGCAGGGGCTGGCGCAACCCTCCCAAGTACCATGCCACCATCTATTCCTCTGTATCAGATAAGTCATTCCGGACGACCAACTGGTAAAACTATTTCGTGTAATCATCGACTGATCTCATACCTTGCCTCAGCGTATGAAGTCATTGAAACAAGGTCTGAGTGTAACCAAAGGGAAGAAAGTGATCATTCATTTTCTTCTTCATCTTCTCCCAATCAGTGATCTTGGGCTTGCCATGCCGTCTCGTGAATGTCTCAACTGTTCCCAAATATGCAGACGCCCTGCCCTTGAGTTTGATGGCAACCAATTTTACTTTCACACCATCTGGTACTTCCTTGTAGTCAAAGATACGTTCCACTTCATTTATCCAGTCGATAAATCCCTCAACCTGTAACGTACCAGAAAATTTAGGCAGATCCACCCGAAAACCAAGATCCCTATGACGCTCTTCCCAACCACGGTGCTCTCGAAATAGATCACGTTGGTGGTAGGGATTTTCAAAAACAGCGGAATCAGAACCTCACGATCCTCCAAATCGCGAGCTGCTAGGCGCTAGGTTAACTTAACAACTTGCCTATGCAAATCTTCAATCGTGACATCCTGAATATTACGATCACGGTGTTGGACTTCCTCAATCGGAACCTGCCCACGACGACCACGACCTCCAGCCATTGAAACTGATGAAATCTCACCCAGGAAGAAGACGTTGAAGCTTTGATACCAATTGACGCCGAGCAGAATAGAGATTTTTCTGCAGGCTAGTTCTACCAGCAAATTCACAAGAAGAAACACAAGAATAACGCCAAAAATACAGAGAAAACGTCTCTGAAATTTAAAGAACTTCTATATATCAAGCAATAATGAAAATAAATCCACAAGCCGGACTTTATAACCAAAAATCCGAATTTTATCAAAAATGGCAAAA
>CAIGRF010150681.1:25365-35652 GCA_903798235.1 Fraxinus ornus
CTTTGCGCCGATCTGCCAACTCATGATACTTTAGAGCCATTAACGTGTTATCTGACAACTCAACATCTGACTCGAACCCTCCTGCATCAATATCGAGGCCCCTTTTGGCATTTTCGTAGGAGTTAACAATCATGGCAAGACAATATTGTTTGGATGCGCATTACTTAATGAGACACAATGCTTTTCGTTGGTTGATGAAGGTATGCTTTTCACCAGTTACATTGTGTATATATTATTTCTTACGGATGCTAACAATTTTTTTATTTACGTTGTACAGACTTTATTATACTTAATGAAGAAGTCACCAAATATAACATTAAACGATAAAGATGAAATGATATTTAGTCCCACTAAGATTATAATCACAGTTTATGTTGTATTAGGTGATAGACTAAATAAAAAATGAAATTACAATACTTATTTAATTGTACTTATCTTTTAATGTCATATTAGCGTTATATAGACTGAGGTAACAATCATAGTGGGATTAAATATCATTAGTTTTGGCAATGGGCACATCACTGCAAAATTTAGGATGCGTTTGATTGCGAGCATATAATTTGTACGGAAAGAAAATAAATTTTAAGCAATTTAATTGCCTAAAACTTATTTGTATGAAAATTATTAATTAAATGTGTCTGATTGATTTAGTTTTCAACTTAAAGAATATTATACTTATCCATTTTTTATTAATATGTAGATGAGAGAGAGAAAGAGAGTGAATTACCTAATAAAAACCACATCTCCCTAAAGAAAATACTTTCCTTACTTTCAAGGAAAATATGGTTACATGACCAAAAGTAAGAAAATATTTTTCGTGGAAAAAATGTCAATCAAACAGTATAAAGTAGGAAATTAAGTGGAAAAAACACATTTTTAATGGAAAATATTGGTAATCAAACACACCCTTAGTGGTTAGTTCATTGAAATTCTCTGTAGTAAATATTCTAAGTAGTGCAATGACTTTAACAAATTATATTAGTTAGACACAATGAGGAATTTGAAAATAAACGGTGTAGGGTAATTTCAATGTATAACTTGGATGACAAAAAGCCTGTGATTGGGTTAAAGAATCGCAGGGGAATGACAATAGCTGGTCATTCTGAAAGCATCGTTGCATTCGTTAAGCAGTTTAGTAGTTCACACACAAGATTAAACCAAATCATTAAACAGGTTAGTTACTAATTTTGGTGGAGTTGTTCAGATAATTTGTTTGAATAAATTTAAGTGTACAACATTGGTTGACAACAATAGTCGACAACCATGTGTTATCAAAATTCTACCATGTGATATAAAAAACAGTTTTTTAAAATGGATGGATATGATGATGTCAAACAGGATGTTGTCAACCAATATTGTACCTGTAGCATGGTCAAATTTATTTTATTATTTACTAATAACATACAGTCACAAAATTCGATGTTGGACAAGTATAGAATTGCTACATGACTGACAATGTCACCATTTGCATTCAAAAAAACCCAAGAACTTGGGAAAGCAAATCAATATCGAATTGTTGGTAATGAATTCGTAATGCAACATTTTAAGGAAAAAAGAAGCCCAAAGCACAAGGTATTTTGGGATGGTAAGGTGACTACATGTAATTTTGAATTTTTGGGTATACTTTGGAACCACATTGTTGGCATCATATGATGGTTGGTGTATCGAACAATGGCAACATCTCATTTCGAATAGAAATAACTATTCTAAATGTTTATGAGTTAGTTGTTGGAGATGATAGTGTCCATTGTCCTCCTACTTCAAAAAGACAAAGGAGCGTCCTAAGCAAAAGCAGATGAAAGGAGGAAAACATTGGGAAAAATGAGCATTACTTGTTCACTCTGTAAACATAGTGGCCATAACATCAGAACATGCCTGGAAAAGAAAAAAGTTGATTCATCAAGCTATCCTATATGAAAGAAGAAGATTGGCTTAAATCCTATATTTTCTTTGAAGTACTATGTTGAGAAAAAAGACTAGTTGAGATAAAACCAGATCATTAGCCTCAGACCTGTAAAAGGTTGTCCATCATTAGCCATTTTAGGAAAGCCTTAGACCTGTGAAGGGTCATTCATCATAGGCTATTTTGGGAAAAGGAGCAGCTATATTCAGAGGAAAAAACCTACTCTACCATTACCATTTTTTGAATTGTACAGCGGGGTCAACACAAGGATAGGATGAAGGCAACCGTTAGTTCATTGGTGTATATAAGATGTTAATGAAACGTTGAGACGTTTTGCACATTCACTGTCAAACATATGGATGTTTCGTGCTAATTAGCCAAGAATTAAAACTCGGGTGTAAGATCAAGTTTCTTGTATTCAATATATATTTTGGGTAATGATTTTTCATTATTCTTGTTGTATAATCATTAGAAATATGCTTTGCTGGATTATTTTTATTGGACGAAGATGAAATGATTATTTTCTTAATTTAATTCAAAGACTATTAGTTTTAGTATATTTGTGCATTTTCTTGATTAATCTTATATGAATCTTGCATTACTTGATTGATTGACCACCAATTAGGTAATTAATTTTTTGTTTTAGTGTTAAGTGATTCACAATAAATTTAAAAGATCGCAAGGTTAACATGCGGATAATAAATGACAGGAAAAACATGAATGACGTGTGTAATCATATAAACGATTATGTAATTTAATGTGTTAGTTTGCATACGAATTCGAAAGAAAAATATGGTCGGGTCGTGCGTAGAACATGTTCAACTTACGTCGCGAGGAGAGAGAGATATTTGGATTATTGATTGTCAAGAACATAATAATCATACTTAATTACCGTAGTGTCATTTCTGTTTGGAGAAATCAAAATGAAAGCCTCTATTATTGTGAGCTCACTATCTTCATCTTCATGTGATTTTAACTTCTAAATCCATAAGAACTCAACAAAGAGAAACACAAAAAATATCACGAGATTGGATAACGTTATTTTGTAAGAGCTAAAATCGAACAGTCATTATTTGAATTAATATAGCGTTGTTGTAAATATAAAAAAATTTAATTATTGCACGGAAACTCATAACCGAATGAAACCGAACCGAACCGAATCAAATCGAATCGAATGAAATCGAACCCGAACGGTTCCATAATTAAATTTGGACTCCGACGATTCCATTTACTAAATACCTGAAAATCGAGTTCAATTAACCAAATCGAATTGGATCCTGTTCAACTCTATATCAAACCAATAGTTCCTCTCGAAATTCCTAATGAGAATTGGTTCCATACCGGTTCTCAAAAAATCAGGACCCGTAAGTGATGTAAGTTTAAGAAATAGATTTTAAAATTCAAAATTGATCTCCAATTGTTCTTTCTGCTGACATAAATAATATTCTCTCATAATTAGAAGATTTTTTTTTAATGAGTCATCGTGTTAGACAAGACTTCTACACTTTGAAATTGTCTGCTCTAATTTCCGCCCATCACCTTGACATTTCCATCTGGACCATCTCAATTTTATTTTTTTATGACGTAAAAACCCCTCGCCTCTATCCGTGAGTGCGCATTGAATAAACTTCACTCCATGTGCAGTAACCCACAAACCACACAAAAAAGATAAATCGCATTAGACAAACCCGGTGCGACGGGCTCGACCGAAAAAGTGTTGGTAGGAGATTTGAACTCGTGACTTTCGGTCTCTACATTCACATGCTCCACCAACTCGACCACTCTCGAAGGGGTATTTTAGTAACATTTTTTTTTTCTCACAATTAAGTTGGAGATGCTCTTATGCACTATCTCACTGCCCCCACCTACCCCTTCAATGTCTTTAAACTTACCCCATGTTTGACAATCATTTTTTTTAAAAAAAAAAAATTTATATACTCATTTTCAACGACACATTCACATAATAAAATATTCTATACGTAAATTCAAAATTTTCTCTACTTTTTAACCACACAATTTTCTAAAAATTACTATTCGAAACATTTTTTTTAAAGAATAATAACAATCAAGTAAGGGCAACTTCTTAATCAATTAAACATCCCATCACATGCAAGTTGCAATTTGTTAATTTGAAGTCAATGGAGTCACATATAAGATTATTCTTTAACAAGTTGTTCAATATTGTATCTATTCGAGAAAATAGCAATAGAGGTCCCACCGCCTTCACGATGTAACTTGATGGTCCCCAACACACTTATTTTTTACTCGTCAACATTGGAGCCAAGTGTTTCAAACTATGACTTTTCCTGATTTAACAATTCATTTCCCTACGAAATTATTGTTAAGCGAATTTATGGAGAATTAAAAGCTTATAGGTGTTTGAACTTTCCACGTCTCAACCAAATGTGCCATTTGCCTGAGGTCATGTCATCATTGACTTTCACTGCCTCTATATTGAAGGCAGTGATGATCTTACCGCTCAGAATCTCAACTCTACGGCTAAACCTTCCATGTCCGGTTAGACCTAAGTCCTACCCAAAAGCCCACCAACCACTCCCACTACACCCTGACCCTGGCAACCAAAGTCGCAAGGTCCAACAATTATGCTTCTACACCTAAAGATCGTCCAAAGAAAATCACTTCACAAATCCACAGCCTATTATTGAATCCATCTTAACATACAAATATATCCACTAGTACGATGCTATACTAGATGAACTCAGCGCACTAGTTTTGAAATAACAGTAGAATTTAGTACCTCTGAGCCTACTCAACAGGTGGTTAGTTGTTCGATGTTGATGGCTTTAATTATCTCTAAGATAAAAGCCCGTCTTATAGATATTCGGTCATTAGAAACTCTAGTTTAGGTAATCACGCAATTTACAACATTAGTTAAACTGGCCACTATAAGTTCAATTCTTAGCATTCCTCTCTCTCGTGGTTGGTCCATATGACTATTGGATGTCAGCAGGACTCTCTCTAAGCATTCTCTTTCATTTGGTGACTTGCTTGTTGCTACTTTCTTAGTATCTCTTTCCAATCAGTACAAGTACATAGATGACATTGCAAAAAATTTGTTGTTTTGGAGTCAACGAAGTCACCTCTCCATTGTCATTAACCCAACCACAGAATAAACTTACTCGAATTCATCCTTAGTCCCACTGCAGTACCAATAAAAAGGGATAATTCAGCATAGCTTATTCCTAGAATTGAGTTACGCGACTTCAACTGAGTGAGTTGGGAAAGAGGTCTGGGATTTAATACACCGCTGACACTTTTGCAAGGGTTACATCAGAGATTCATTTCCAATGGATAGAATACGTCGCGAGTATTGGGGTGCATAATTTAGAAAGGAGATGATAAAATTGTCATGTAGTGTGTGTTCCCAGTAATCTAAATAGTGCTCAAGACTTGAACTCAAAACAGATGTCAATTTGAACCAATTCTTGATGCACGAGTAAATGAGAGAGAAAATCAGGCAAAAAATTGAACTAATGTTTTATATTTTGCTCCAAGATTTTGATGCACCGTGGAAAACTAATTTCCAATACTTGATAAAATGCTAGTCCTCCTCTCTTTTTGCAATGATGTTCTTCAGTCACTGCACAGGAGAGAATTGTCCAACTAATATGGGGCAGAAAGGTGTAACATATTGGCTACAATACCAACATTCATGGTCATGACCAGCTGAAATTTCTGCCCCCAAAACAGTGAAAATGACCTTTTTGTTGCAAGCCGATAAAGCAAGCAGCTCTACTCAAATGACCAATGGTGGAAAATTCCGGAATTCTCTTCTAACTTCGGAGGATTTTACAAAGATACAAAAGGCAAAATAAGAATCTCTATGTAAACTGGTTCTGTCCAGTTGTCATTTAAATAAAAAAAAACGAAGGCAAGTCTATGAGGTCACACAATTTAAATCACATGATCACATGGCACTCTTATAATTATACAATAGATGATGCTTCATGATACCCAGTTACTACTACAAGTAATGTTGCATATAGTTGTTAATTTACTTTACGACAAATACATTCAAATTAAGATTTTGTGACGTACCTAAGAACAAAGAAACATCAAGGTTAATTATCTCCAAGCAAGAAGGCCTAGTTGTAAGATATGTAATCAGAAGATCTGTTAATACTCGTATGATACAGAATGGGCAGGTATTAGAAACACTGTATTCAAATTTGAATTGATCTTTACCCAGTTCTTATTTTACAATCCTGACAAATAAGGCATCATTTAAAAATAGAAAGCAAATTCCTAAGCATAGCAACCGCTTAAATTAAGAAAACAGAAAATTTTAAAAATACAATCTTTTCCCTGCAAAATGGATTTCCATCATACATGTTAATTATCAGATAAAGCTAACCCATAATAATCCAAGCCAACAATACGATTGGACTAGGAAAAAAGTCTCGAGGATGTTATGAAACCTTTTTCAATTTTTGTTAAGGCTTTTAGAGTTGAACAACACATGATTCTATACCTTGCAACCACAACTCATTCTTATCACTCCTTTTCATATAAAAGGAAATGATAAGGTCTCGTATTAATCAAAAGAGTTTATCATTTAATCAAAAGAATCTATCATTCGCACAAATTGCTGTTAAAAATCACAAATTGCTGGCTATAGCATAAGACACTTTCAAATTTCATGATAAAACCGCCAAACAAAACACCAAATAATAGGACAGTGCACAACACAATATAAATTATAAATCAATATTATCTTATCAATGCACACCAAGAAATTAGTTATAAAAGCAGGTCAATAACACAATTAAAACCATAGTAGGGATCATCATATCACAATTCACAGCAGTATGTAGTATCACAATAACATGAATATTTAAATACATAGATAGACAGACTCTCGTAATAATAGACTATTTTTTCTTCCTTTGGGTTCTTAAAACGCTTACATATTTCATCAAATTGTTAGACTGCTTCCTTAGCAGGGGATGCAGGTTTCTTGAGGTCATCATCAACCACCTTGGGCTTCGTAGGAATGGCCAGGTACCCCATCTTCTTGGAGGAGGTGATGTCATCGTCATCATCAGAAGAAAAGGAGGAATCATCTTCAAAGTCAAAGCGATGGGGAGAGAACAGAGACCACACGAAATACATTGTAGCGGCCGTGAGGACTCCGCAACCAACCCCAAACAGCAAGGCCCCAACAACACTCATGATGTCCTTGGTGCGATCCCTAATCGAGCTCGATACCGAGGAGTGTAATTTAACGGGCCCCTTGTATGGAAGCATATCGTGTTCAAGATCGATAGGACGACCATTGTAATTGACGGATGGATGATGGTTAGGGAATCGAGAGGTGGTAGTGGTGGTGGTGGTGAAGATGAGAGTGAGATAACGAGGCGAAGACAAGGAAGAGGGTTTTTGGAAGAGGAAATTGGCCTCGTTAGGGTTAGGGTTCTGGGAGCGGGAGTTAGGATGATAGGTGGTGGTTGTTGCGAAATAGAAGAGAGTTTTGCAGGGCCGAGCGTCGGCCGTGACGGCGAGGAGAGAGAAAAGGAGGAGAGGGAGAATCGAGGTCGCCATTTTTTCGCGTTACCGAGAATCGAGATAGAGAGAGAGAGGGCAGCTTGAGGACGACGAAAATCGCGGAGTCGTGATTTGGTTGTATAATAAGGCTACTTATTCTATGTACACAGGTGTACTGTAAGACTTCTTGTTCGTGACTTCATTTTCTACTTTTTCAATTTTTGAGGGCATGATCGATTTTTCCGAATGATTTAGCACGTGTTTGACAACTATTAAAATATTTCTTTTTCCTTATTCAACAATACGTAACGTATCACAAAATATTTTACTTATGAACTCAATTTTTTTTTCTTTCTATTTTTCTCTCACATGTTCTGCAAAAAAAAATCATTATTCCAAAAATCATTTTCTTGAAATAAAAGAAAAATAAAATCTTTCTGATGGTCGTCAAATATCTTTCTATATATAAAAAGTGTCTATCTAACGGAATTTCTTGGTTTAACGGAAAAACTAACGGAATTTTTTGATTTAACGGAAAAACTAACGGAATTTCTTGTTTTAACGAAAAATTTATTCTCACCACCCCTTACTTTCAAAATNATGAATTTACTAGATTAATTATTGAGAATTGAAATAGATGAAAATATGGGGATTCACGATTCCAATACAAATATTCACGTATTATATAAAAACTTTATTTGCTTTGTTTGTTCAGGATTAGTATAGAAAACATATAAACCATCTATTTTGATATTACCACTATTCGAATTTAATAGTAGCTATTAAACTACAGATTAGACATTATTCCTCGTGGGAACGATACTCTTAACTCACAAATCTTATTACTTGTACAACGATCACGTACGCTTGCGAGTTTTGCACGAACATTTCTATCCCACGAGGTCCAATGAATATTATATATGCATAGAACCAAACGATTCCATGTGCAATTGTCGTACCAAAGTGGTCCAGAAACGGTAGGACACGTTTGGTCGTGTCTGGTCCTTTTAATTTTTCGAGAAAAAATTATAAAATGTAAACTCCTATATAGCCCCTGTTTGAGCCAACTTTTTTTAAAATGAGAATGCAAAATATAATTGTTATTGAGGCCTATATAAGAGATATAAAATTTGAATTTAAATATTGATGTGATGAATAACGATCATATTTTTCATTTTAAGGAGAAAAAAATATGGCTCAAACAAGACCATAGTTTTTTTAGTTTCCTTTCATGTTTTATGTTTTTAGACGGTAAAATTGTTTATTTTATTGAGTCATATGAATTAACTTAATGGTTCTAATTTAAATATTATAAAGAAGAAATTGGAATCGAATTTCATTTACCTGAAGTGATTTGAACTTGGCGTTTTAGTCATTTTCTTAAATACTGAGTTTTTTTTACATTAAAAATCAATTTAACATTAACGGAAGTGAATATGTATGTAGAGCTATCCCATGTAATTTTAATTAAATTCCTCGATCCAAGACGAGAAGAAAGATCAATTTGGTTATGTCCTAACAATTAATTTCTGTCCAAATCGGATAAAATTCCAACACTAATTCAAATGCGTTTTTAACTTCTTTTATATTGTCCAAACCATTTACAGTAAAAGACAGAAATAACCCTCGAACATAAACCACGGTGTCGAAATCTAAAGGAGTTCTTACTTCTTAGCAATACCAAATATCAATCCTTCAAATTATCTTAAACCTTGATACTTTATTTATTAGAAATTGGTTTAGATATGTCAGTTTTGACCAACTTTGACATATTATTTTAAGTAGGAGTCGTTAGTCGATTACAGAGATATGACGACGCTCGAACATGTTCTACTTTGCAAGATGAATATTTAGTTGTTCAAAATCAATTATGATTAAACGAGACATTAATGCAAAAAAGGAACTGTTGAAATTGTTACAAATTGGAAGCACAACGGAAAGCACATGGTTCAAGGATAGTTGCATCTTTTCAGGACAACGAAGCACAACTTTTTCAAACAAAACAAATACATCCCCCAATGTTTTCAAAATTATTTATTTATTCGTACAATTTTTCATGGACTTTACACTTTTATCCAAAATTATGATTCAACATAAGTTTAAGGGCATGTTTGGTAACAATTAAAATCCAATTAAAATTGAAGATATGACCGTTATTGATCCTACCCGTCTAATAAAAATCAACAATAACGACTAATTTTTCAATTTTAATCCGATTTTAATCTCTACCAAACAGGCTCTTAGCCTAGTTTTATGTAAAGAGAGTACAAAACATAGTTTGACTATCATTATTTGAAAATCTCCCTACATTATTATCTCATTGAATAAAAAATATAATCGTTATTCATCACATCAACATTTTAATTCAAATTTTCTATCTCTTGTGTGGACCCCAATAACGACTATATTTTTCATTCTCATTCTCTTATAATTTGGCTCAAACAGGAGCTTATTTTCAATCATATATTCATACAATAAAATATCCTACATATAAACTCAAAATAATTTTCCTAATTTTTAAACACATTTTTTTTCTAAAAATCACAATCAAAACATTGTTTTGACCAGATAATGGTCATCAAACAAGGACTTAATTTATAGTTCTAAGTTATGAGAAATAGTCATTGAATCTTAGGGGAGACGCCAACAAATTGTGAACAAAGGTTCACGCCATTTTCTTAAGGAGAGAAAGTCTTTAACTTTTACCTTGGCCAAATTCATTTTTGCGCATTTCTACATTTATGTAATCTCAAAGGGTAATTATATTACCACTACAAAATTCACTAACTACACCACATTATAATCACACCACAATTAAAATATATTTTTAATAAATACACCACAATAAATTTACAATTACACTCCTAAGTCAATAAAAA
>CAIGRF010150691.1:0-32498 GCA_903798235.1 Fraxinus ornus
AGTTTTTGGTAGTACTACATTTGTACACGTCCACTTCCCCCATCGGAACAAACATGAACCACGCGCGATTAAGTGTGTTTTCATTGGGTACTCAGTACTCACCAACTCAAAAAGGCTATAGATGTTATGATCCTTCCACCAGCAAACTCTTTGTCAGTCTTGATGTCACCTTCTTTGAAAATACGCTTTACTTCTAACAACCTTCTCTTCAGGGGGAGAATCTAAGTAAAGATCGGTTCTTGGAACTAGAACATGAATATTTAGATGTTAATCTATCTCCATCTAACTTATACCCAGAACCTGTCACCTTACCCACTCCTATGCCACACACAGAAGAGAACTTGACTCCAAGGGGAGATGTCGGAAAACACAACGATAAGGAGATCCTAGTTTACTCAAGGAAGCCTAAGTCAAAGTATTAGGATATTCACACATCTGAGGCACAAAAAGAATCAGAACCAGTGGAAGGACCTGATGAAAATCCCAACAAGATCACATCTCCAGATGATGATCTACCTATTGCTCTGAGAACACAAAAACGGTCCTGTACCCTTCATCCTATCTCAAAATTCACATCTTACAATACTCTATCTGCAAAATTTCGTGCCTTTACAGTGAGTCTTGATAAAATAAACATCCCAAGGAATATTCAGGAGGCCTTGGAAATACCAGCATGGCGAGAGGCAGTAATGGAAGAAATGAAAGCGTTAAAGAAGAATGGGACTTGGGAAGTAGTAAGTTTACCCAAGGGAAAGAAACCAGTAGGTTGCAAATGGGTTTTCAATGTGAAGTATAAGGCAAATGGAGAAATAGAACGGTACAAAGCTCGTCTAGTCGTCAAAGGGTATACTCAAACATATGGCATCGACTACACAGAGACCTTTGCACCGGTGGCAAAACTAAATACAGTTCGAGTTCTCCTGTCCTTAGCAGTGAATCTTGACTGGCCTCTCCAACAACTAGACATTAAAAATGCATTCTTGAATGGGGATCTGGAAGAAGAGGTCTACATGACAATGCCGTCTGGCTTCAACAATGGTGATGGTATAAATCACGTGTGCAAACTCAAGAAGTCTTTGTATGGTCTTAAGCAGTCACCCAGGGCGTGGTTTGATCGATTTGCAAAGGTTTTGAAAGACCAAAGATACCAGCAGGGGCAGTCTGATCATACAATGTTCTTCCAACACTCTAGTGATGGTACAAAAACCATCTTAATTGTCTATGTTGATGACATAATTCTTACAGGGGATAACCAAGAAGAGATGAATAGATTGAAAAGGTGTTTGGCCACCGAATTTGAGGTAAAAGACCTGGGACAAATGCGGTATTTTTTGGGAATGGAGATTGCAAGATCAAAAAANAAACTAATTTATCTCTCACACACTAGACCTGACATTGCCTTCGCAATAAGCATTATAAGTCAACATATGCATGCACCTAAAGAGGCTCACCTTGAGGCCGTATATAAAATCTTAAGATATCTCAAAGGCACTTCAGGGAAGGGATTGTTCTTCGCAAAGAACAAAGGAAAGGAAGTTGAAGTTTTTACTGATGCAGACTGGGCTGGATCAATTGAAGACAGAAGATCTACTACCAGATATTGTACCTTTGTTTGGGGAAACTCGGTAACGTGGAGAAGTAAAAAGCAGAATGTAGTGGCAAGAAGTAGTGTTGAGGCTGAATTCAGAGCAGTTGCACAAGGGATATGTGAGGGATTATGGATAAAGAAACTCTTAGACGAACTGAAAATGGATATGGAACATCCATTTAAGCTTTACTGCAATAACAAAGCAGCAATCAACATTTTCCTCAACCCAGTACAACACGACAGGACAAAACATGTGGAAGTGGACATACACTTCATTAAAGAGAAAGTGGATGATGGAATTATCTGCATGACATATATTCCTACAAAGGAACAAACTGCGGACATTTTCACAAAAGGATTACCTCGACAAATCTTCAATGATTTCAACGGCAAGTTGAACATGATCAATATTTACGGTTCAACTTGAGGGGGAGTGTAGGAAACAATATCAATTAAAGATTCAATTGTTAGATAATTGGAAACTTGTATTATTCTATTTTATTCTATTTCCTTAGTTAGCATATTTCTTAGGATATTTTATTTCCTTTTCAGTCACCTTGTGTAAATAGGTTGTAATAACTTTATTGTAATTAGATGATTTTCAATAAAAGATCTCTCGTTCCTTCAAGAATCAATTATAAGAATTCATTTTATGACAGCAACCAAATTGCACGGGAAATTGTCAATTTCTCTTCTGTGAACAACTTTCAACCTTTCAAATGTACCCAAGTCTGTATTAATCAATAATTTCGAATTGGAAGCAGGATTCAAAATCAGTAACTGAGAATGGGATTTTTTACCACCAAATATAAGTGGGCATTTTACAGGCTCATCAACACAAAACCTTTGCAATTCAGTAGCCACTTCAGCTACCTTTTGGTGTTCATCTCTTGTCAGCAGAACTCCTCGATCTGTTTGCATGACCTAATTAAGTGATAAATCTCAGTCTTCTTTACATTTGAAAGTTCTCAGAAAGCATCATTCACAGAGATAGAAGCAATATAAACTTTAGTAGATGGAAATAACAGAAATAAGGCAGCTGAAAGGATGAATTATCCTGTCTAAAACGCAGAAAATGACTTGCAAGCACAAACTGATAAATAAAGAACTATTAGTACATATAAAATGTCGTAAAGGGAGAAACTTCAAGATCTAAAGCACATATTGCAATTTGCAAACAATACTTATGAAATTTAAGATAAGTACTAAACTATGTAGTACATGAAGGTTCAGATGCCATGCATGTTCAGATGCCATGCATGATAATGCCTTATGAAATTAGAGTACTGTGGGAAAGAAAATATCTTTCGATCTTATTAGCACGAGATAGCAAATGCAAGCCTTGGAAATTTTATATACCAACTCAAAGAATAAAAACATCGGTGGCCATGTGATTTTTATTTTTTATTTTTTTATCACAGTAGATAAGTAATCAGTCAAGCATATAGCGTTCATTACTTAAATTACCTGGAAACAGAAACCATTTTAAATAAAATGTCGACACAAATCAGTTTAGTATAGTCAATTTCGTAGCTGAAGGAGATTGTTCTCATTCTTTAGACCATGTCTTGACCATTCTCACAAATAGGGTCCTTTAGTTTTCTGAGTGTCATCACTGTATATGCAGGATGAGACGTTAACGGATTTGCCTGTCCTCATGGCTGTGTTTACTAATGGGTCCATGCGCATGATGGATATACAAAGATTCCATTTAAGCATAGATATCACACATGCGATTTCTCTACTTATTCATCTCTCTTATAATTCATTGTAAACAGAGATTGGCTACATTTTAGTTCCATTTTGATGATTGACACAAAGTTAAAGATTGAAATAACGGTTTTTATTCAGATTGTTCTCATGACTTTTGATTTCTCCATCTTTTTCTAACCAATCCTCGTGCAATAGTATGACAAAAGCATCCAGCAACCCCTGTATTCACCGAATACTACAACATATGATTCCATCATAGTTAATCTTCTGGTTATAAAACAATCGAGTAATTGAAGAATTGGGGTAGAAAGTGAGAAGAAAAAAGATATTCTGCAAACAAAAAGCCATGAGAATCTAGTAGACATTCTGAAAAACCTCTCTATGTAATATACATACTACTTCATACAGATTTGGAATCTTCTCAAAGAAAAGTTTCCTGGCTGTTTAAAGTAGTTACTTTGTCTATTAGTGTTGTGGTACCTACCAGCTAATATTTTCTAATATTAGGGCACTCTCCAAAGTTTAAACCTTCAGTCGTATATTTCATCTTACATTTTTTATGTTAGCTTTGTTATATATTTTTCTTTCATTTCTCCAGTGGTGTGTAGGCATCCAATAGCAAACAGAATAATACACGTTTTCAATTAAAGTTGACCTAAAAGCTTGTCGAATATGATCCATTCCATTACTTTTTGCTGGCTTTTTATGGACTTATGGCTCAGCAGTGTCCTTTTCTCCTCCTGTATTGTTGGTTCTCCTTTTTTTTTTTTTACTGATGTCCTTCCACTGATTCTTTCTCAATTGCATTGATTTATCCTAAAGAAATACATGATCGAATAAGTAGGAACTATTTTCGTTATTAGTATCTATTTCGTCCCAACCTATAGAGAACCAGAAGTTCACTGCACCAGTTAAGAAAGATCGACTATAACTCCAGGCTCCACCCCTCACCCCTGGCAAATGAATACTAACATATAGTGGTCAAGTAAGTTGGCATCAATTCAAGACGCTGTTAAATTAATTCTGGCTAAAGACCTGTACTATATAAGCACGTGGGCACCTTTCTCTTACAAGCCAGTTTTAAAGGTGAGTAGTGAAAAGTTCTTGTAACAGTAATACAAAAGTAGGCATGCCTTGGAGGACCTGACCGTGGACCAACCATACATTACTCATGGACCTCATGTTGCTCGTGAAGAGTATAATTCATTGGGTCCGCAAATAAATCAAATACGAACTATTGAACTTCTTCCAATAAGCAAAAATGGTACCTTGGAAACGATGGATGCGGCGAGATCATCCGGCGTAGTAGGCAAAGGGGTTGCAGCTGATACCGAAGCATAGATTCTACCACTGCCGTTCTTGATAGACCACCGGCGATGAAGTGGAAAATCCCGGCAATTAGAAGTGGAGGTGAAATGCTGGGGAACTCTAACGAGAGCAATAGAAGCAGAGGCTGCAATCGCCATGGATAGCCTGCGTAATGAATAATGATGTGTAACGGAGTGGGATTGGTGATTTGTTTTTGTAGATTGAAAATCTGAATTGGGACCCATTGAAATCTGTTGGTCTGTTTGTTGCCACATAGCTATTTGATTTCTCGCTTTAAACTTTAAAGTTACTTCTAAAGGGTTAGCTACAGAACATACATAAAAATTATAAAACGGTCATTAAATTTTTAATTTATTTCACAAACGACATTATGATTTTAATTTAAATTTAAATGACCAAAATACGTGGATGTAGAAGGTTGACCACTTTAAGTACAAAATTTTTTTAAATAAGAATACACTATATTTTTATGTGAACTAAAATAAATAAAAGTGCATTAAAAGTTAAGAAATCTATGCATAATCACACAAAAACATAGAATAATATTTATATCTCATATCTAAGTTTATGGTCTTGTACGTATATAAGTGGAATGAGAATTAAAATATCATTTTTACAATTTCCATCTAATTTACTCCAATTATGGCACTTAATGGCAAGAAATTTGCACTTGAGGTGGTCAAACTTATATGTTTACATGTTTTGATTTTTTAAGTTTGAATTAAAAATCATAACGGTCTGTTAGTGACCGTTTGTGAAATAAATTAAAATTTTCGTGACTGTTTGTGAAAGCGCATGAAATTTCAGTGAACGTTTCTGTAAATTTTAAACTTTAATGATCGTTTTGTAATTTTTAGGTAAGTTTAGTGACCGCTTGTGAAATTAACCCTACTTCAAAACTAGTAAAAATATTGTATTTTACTATTGAATTATTATACATTAAGCTCTGTTTGACGATCATTATTTATTTTACATACTTATTTTTAATTTTACATTCACATAATAAAATATTTTACACATAAACTCAATTTTTTTTTTTTTTTTTTTACCATACATTTTAAGAAATAATGTTATCCAGTACTAGTCACTGTCTAGGTAGCCACACTTTATATGTGCCATTAAATGGATGCTTTGACTTTACATTTAAATGAATCTATCATTTAATGACAATTAATTGTCACATAAATTGGTGTCAAGCACCAGTGTTCAATATTACCCTTCCTTAAATATCACTATTCAAAATTCTATTTTCTACAAAAAACAAAAAATAAAAAAGTTGTTCTCAAACATGGGCAAAGTTGAAAAAATGTAAGAAATGCTATCTATTGCAATTACGTCGACTACTTTATTCTCGAAAAATATAATAACAAGAACCTCGCTGAACGTTATCAAGTGAACGTACATATCTAAGAATGAAAGTACACACCATTCGAAGAAAGTCGCACTCCATCTAGAGATGGCAAAAAAGCTCGCCGCTCGGACGGCTGGGACTTGACTCTGAAAAAGCTTGAGTCGGGCCTAGCTCGAGCTCGGGCTCGGGCTCGGTTACAACGAGCCGAGGCTCGGGTCGAGCCTCATTTTTTTTGCCGGACTTTGCTCGGCTCAGCTCGAGCCCGAGTTTTTTTTATTTAATTTATAGTACGTATAAACCGTACACATTTTAAATTTTTTTAAGTAAAAAATGTAGATTTGACATTAAAAAATAAAAAAATCCAAGCCGACTCGGCTCGGCCCCGCTAAGGTTTGAGCAGAAAGCTCGGACCGAGTCTCATTTTTTTTCTCCGAGCTCGGCTCGGACCCAAAAAAGTTCGGCACAAAAAAGCTCGAGCCGAACCCGAACTTTATTTTTTCGGCTCGGGTTTGGCTTGTTGACATAACTAACTCCATCTTAACAACCCGAAACCCATTTTCCTCGGTGATAATCGATCCATCTCTAAGCGCCAATACCTCCGCATTTTCCACCTCAACAGGATGGCACCGTTTATCATCCCAAATCACAGTCCTTGAGGTAATAAAACTTTCGTATTTTAAAGCAATCTTTTATTGTCATACATTTTAATCCGAGTTTTTCTGTAAACAAGTCTTATATTCACACCTCTAATTGGACCTATTACTTAATGTCGTGTAGACATGTATTGTAGCACAAGAAATGTTAAATAGCATTAGTCTTTTCAGTATCATGCACCTTAAGGTTTTTATTCAAATTATTTTGTTTTTTACTGTCTCATATTTCAACCATTTTGCACCAAAAATGGTTAAAATATGGTTGATTTTTTGCAAGTAACAACTTCAAAAACGGAAAATCACCACGAAAAGGTGATTCTAACAACCTTTCTAGTTACTTCCCCATTTTCTATTTGAGAGGATCCTAAGGAAAAGAATTTTGTTTCCTCCGAGCTAAAACAATAGTTGATTGACATGCCAAATCTTGTTTGGTGTTCAAACCCTACTGTGTTATTCACTCGGGTCACATTAAGTTCGAGCTCAAAGAGTAAGGATAAATTAACGAAGATGAAGGGTGCGTGATCAAAAATAAGGAAAATTTTTGAGTTTGAGTTTGAGTTTAATATTATTATATTGAAGAATGTGTGGTTAAAAAAAAAAGAGAAACATATTTTGAAAATAATAGGATCAAACAAAAGCTTAACTAGTATAATTCAACTCAATCCACTCCATGTCAATAACCCAAGTAAACCCCTAGTTAGGCAAGAATACATATGTATGGAGAGTGAAGAAAACAAACAAATCACTATCACTAATCTCAAAGTGCAAAAGATTGAAAATAAGCATAAACTCTCTAATTTTCTAGCCACGTTTTGACAAGTCAAGTTGTTGCATGGATATCAGTATTTGCAAGTACAAGAACTTCCAAGAAATTCTAAGAAGATCAAGTCGAGGTGGCACAATTTGTCAACCATGAGATTAGGTTTCAACCATCGGTTCTGGACCAGACGACTCTGCCTGAGATTTGTTAGACTGCCGAACTGTGTTGAAAAGTATATCCTTTATAACCTAAAGAGTGATATATGGATCAGTTGAACCCAAAAGTCTGCAACTAAAATCTCTCAATATGTAAGAAAAAGGTTAATGATGTAAAGGAGGCAGTTTACCTGTGACATCAAACCATGAACCTGCTCAACGGTTATCTTTGCACTATCACGAGTAATCTTGGCAAGTTGAGATTCTTCCTGAAACAGATAATTATCAGTAAGGGAAATTTCAAAGAAAAGAGTAGGAAAGATTTTTGCATCGCATGCCCCATATATGCATACAGATGCTTATAAATGTTCATTCCTGACGGGCTGATAGAAGGTGAGGCACTGCACAGTTACATTTATAGAGCAAGATGTGAAAATAGGACAAGCTAATCTGTAGAGTTTGATCTCCATGTCCAGAATGATTTGAGATTGACAAACATATACAGTGGCCGAAATTTTATTGTGAATTAATTGTACTTATCACCTGGACCAGCAAAAACAAAAATGGCCCAAGAAACCTATTTGAGCACTTTTACATTCTCAAGTCCAGAAAGATTGCGAAATCTCATTTAATAGTTAATGAGTATGTCACAACTTAAAAGCTGTTGTTTGGCAGCATAAATGCAGCATTCGCTTCCTGCTAGCAATAAATCCTTACTGTTAAATGTTAACAATGCATACAAGCAAGAGGTTCAATATTTATTAATTATGAGAGTAGAACGAGAATGATTGAAATTTGGAATACATCAAATTTGCTCACTCGAGAATCCAATAAGAGCACTAATAAATATAGGGCCAAAAGATCGCAGTTTTACAAATTTTGTGAGACAGTTCATATAATATAAAGAATTGCCATTACTGTAAAATTTACAAATTGCATGTGAAGTTTATCTTGTAACGATAATAATAGCTACGCCCTGCAACTTATTTCTTTGATTCTAAAATTGTAAATATTTCACATGCAACTGCTCTTGTAACATCGAAGACAGCTACATGTAATCACTAGTTTTTCCTATTGATTCTAAATTAGCTTGAATTATGTTAAACAACTAGCTCAGAGAAATAGAGCGATCACCGTTACGTGGGAAGAAAGGTAACATGATTTTACTGACTGGAAGAACTAGCAATCCCCAAAACCCCAAAATAAAATGAGAAAACACTTCATAATGTCAATTTAACCCGCTCTTCATCCCCCGATAGAATTCTCTCTGAAGAACGATTAATTACAAAGTCCCGTAAAAAAAATGAGCTGATCCTTGTAGCCACGACAACTATTCACTACATTTTAAAACTGCTAGCAATCTTCCTTTAATATTTCCAGGAAAAGCATGGAGAAACTTCTTGTTCTACATTAACAACATTCACTGAGAAATTGACTCGAAAACAATTTCTCGCATTAAGAGAATTGTGAACTACAAAAAACTTTAACAGAGATAAAAGAATACAGAAAAGCAAATAGCAATCTCCACCTAAGGGCAGATAGTCTACTGTGAGAAAGGAAGCAAAAGTTATAGCTGAACATTACACTGACCTCTTTCTTCTTTTGAGCAGGTGCTATCAAGGGTCCAAAGCGCGAATGAGCCAATTGATTTTCAGCATGCTCCAGTTTTTCAGCTGCATAACATCAGATGCATTAATTACCATAACAGAATTTACTCAGCAATACACATCACCTATAGTAATTTTTGAAGAAAAACCACTGTAGCAATGCTAACAGGACAGGCTTGTTGTCAAAACAATTGATGGTGGAAACAAACAAAGAACTCGCAATATTAGCAAGAATATTACCTAAATCTGAGATTTGACCAGCAACATAGTCCCCATTACCAAGCAAAGGAGAAGAAGAAAGGGTGTTCACCCAATATTTATTCCACAGAAGATCCAAGAGTTCACAATCAAGAGATGACTTGAAATATGTAATATCCAATGCATAATACTGCAAGACAAAATGAGATTATACTAAGAAAGTAAAAAGAGTTTGAGAACAATGCATTTGTCACGTGTCATCACCTGCTTACAATGCACACCAAAGTCTTCAATTTTGTTCAAGGGAATTGTCTGATACTCAGAGACAGGCTCATCTGGAGGCTTGTATCCTTCTGGGTATGTCCTGAAAGCACCAATATCAACTTTACCAGCTGAAACAGTCCTGGTTGGATCAATAACAACTGCTAGGAAGGGCTCCTGATATTGCTGGTTAAGCATTTGTGTGGAGACATCAATGCCAGAAAGCCAACATCCATAACCAGGATGGGAATGGTACCACCCAACAGCATTCTCCAGTCGACCCGCCTTCAGCCACAAAATTCAATGTGAGATAATAACCTCAAAAAAGGATACTTAGTTAACAAAGCACTAAGGAGAACAAAACCTAGATAGAGATAAATAAAATTTTAGACATAAGAGAATTTAATTGGTAATAAGTGTGATGCGGACAAATGATTGGATGTCCACTTCAGGGGGAAAAAAAGCAAACCAATGACTTGATGTTGTGCTACTAAATTTCACTGCCAGATAGCTCATCACCAGTAAAAGAAAATGAAGAGAGAGGGCTACTTGAGATTATTAGAAAAAGCACCAAAATCAGAGTATACAAAGTAGAAATTGATGCCAGATGACCTCTACATCTGGTAACACCATCTAGAGAGTAAATAACTCTGCAATTTTGAACTATGTATTCAACTTTCCCAGGTCATCCTCCTAGATTGTCCTTCATAATACAGTTTGTTGCCTGACTGTTCTCACTTTTCTTTAAGAAAAAATTGTTTGACGTCAAAGTAGACAAGAAAAGAATCCTGTAGACCATCTAACTGATATTAATCTCATAAAATTATAGAAGAAAAGACTAAATCTTTTTATATGCAAAGGGAAATATCATTAATTTTTCTTCAAACAAACATTGTTTTACTAATTTTCAGTGCCCATAGACTAGTTGCAAACCATTTGTAACTTGTCCTTTAAAAATTGAACATAATGATAAAAGACTTGAGAGATGTATACCATGAAGTGCTCAAATTTTTTAACTCATAAGCTACTTGGATTTACTAATTGCTAAATGCACATTAAAATATGAACAAACTTCACATAAATTATATAATGCATTCAAATTTTCTCTAAGGAATTTCAGAACACTTGCTAACTACTGAACATTTCAATATTGATATTTAAGATACGGATAAAATTATAGTCCAGAAAATCTCATAATAAGAAATTAGTAATTTATTGACAGTAATGAAATGTTAAACCATTAAAACTAGATCCATTATTAGTTTTCAGAGTCTTCCCTCTAAAGTGACCTCTCTTAGCAGAATGCGTAAATATGGATTTAAATGCAAAAGAAATAATAAACCTCTAAATTGAGTAATTTACCAGTTAAAACTTAAAAAGATTGATGGAATTCTAAAATTCCTTTTAATTCTGGAGCTCTGTTATCTCCAAGGATCGAGGCACAAGTACTCTATGCTTTATAGGTAGTTTCTTGTTTTAAACCATCTAATCGCGATGTACTTCTTCTACATCTGTTAAGTACTTTACACTTCAAAAATTATACTTCGTTGACAATGTCCTCCTGGACTAGAAGAAAACAACCCCTTCCCCAAGATAGAAGAAAAAGGGAATGAACTCTCTATTTTGGATATGTGTACAATAATTTTACATTAACATCCATATGATTGCACCTTATTATTTATGGGCAGTGTAGTTTCATTATCTTGCTTCTATATCAAAGGGCATGCATAAATTTTTCAGACATACAAAAACAAAAAACTACCCCAAACTATCAGTGTAAAACTGCTTAGATATCCAAAGATTAATGTAACTCAATATTGCAAAGTGAAAATTTTTTACAGCACACCAAAAAATTCCCCATATCATCACTTCCAAATAATTTGACAGAAACACAGCTACAATTGCTCCTAAATAATCACGCAACTTTTTCAACAACCCACAAAAAAATCTATAAAAATCCCTTTACTCTTGTGCATTTGTAGTCAGAATTCCATCAAACACAATACAACCAAATAATAATAACATCAAAAGCATTCCTATTATGTTCAGCACAGTTTCATTTAATACATGAATAAAAACCCACAAACCTCTTTGTTGGTCTGTGAATAATCGACCATGTACTCATAAGCATCAGCCTGGGCATTCACCCTAGTTTCAGTCCCCTCAACGGGGAGGGCAAAAGCGTCCATAACAATAATAGTGTCGCCATCGGTCTTTCCTTGCATGAGTCCCATGACCTCAATGTTGCCGCCGGAGCGGGCATGGACTACCATCTTGAGGAGGGCTAGTGCAGAGACCTTCACGCGTTTGAAATAGTGTGGATCGTTGGCCCACGGCTTTTCTTGCTGGAAATTAGCCTGCGCCGCCTCGTCGTAGTAGAATATTGCGTCCGACGCGGCCGCGTTTTCGGCGGCGGCAGTGGTGGTGACTATGTTGTTTTCCAGTTCCCAAGTCTGACGGGCAATCGCCGCCGAGGAGAAGGGATCCATTGTTAATGGGTTCTTTTGCTCAAATTCGCAGTTGAAGTACACTTTCTTTTGATTTTAGGGAAACAGGAAGGGATCAAATCAACATTTTGTAATAGTTAGTGGGCTCCTTTGCTTTTTTTTTTCTTATAGTTGGATGACCAAAATTACTGTCTATAATAGTTGGAGGACCAGATCACCAAATTGATTTTATAGTTGGATGACCAAAACTTTTATAATAGTTAATAGTTTAAAAGCAATTTACTCTTTTATTAATAGTGTTATAATTTCTAATAATTTGATGACCTAGGGTTTGTTTTTTTTTTTTTAACATTTTTAAGCCGTTTTCTATATTTGATTTTTCAAAACAGTGAAAACACGTTTTTGAAAATAAGTTAAAAATTTTCAAAGAAAATCCAAAACGAAAAATTTATCGTTTTGAATGTTTTCAGTTATAATTAAGTAAAAATTTTGAAAACTCGTTTTTGGTGTTTTCAAAATGTCAAAAAGAACACATTTTCAACAATCTCAAAATGGGCAATCAAAACATAAAACCCAAAATGAATTCAAAACACAAAATTGAAACACAAAGAGAACAACCACTAGTTTTCTAGTCAGTATGAGGGCCCATTTGTTGTTTTAGTATAGCTGGATGACCAAATTGATTTTTTCTAATATGTGGAGGTCTGATTTGCTATTTCATATTAGTTGTGTGACCAAATTGCTCTAACTTAATAGTTGGAGGGTTGGATTGATGTTCTATATTAGTTTGATAACCAAAGAAAAGTTTTCTAATAATTTGAGGACTTATTTTCTAAAAGTTGAAGGATGAAACAGAAGTTAAACTATAGTTGGATGACCAAATAAAAATTCCCTTGTAGGATGGAATCAAAGTAAAACATAGAGGGTCGAGTTTTCCAAAGGCTAAGGATGAACACAATGTTAAAGTAAAAATTGATGACCAAGTTTAATTTCATAAAAAGTTGAAGAATGAGATTTGATTAATCAATAGTTGGATGACTAAATTCGATTTTTAAATAGTTGAATGACTAAATTCGTATCTCCCAAAAGATGAAGGACTAAATTGCACTAAAGTATGATGATCGAATTGAAGTTTACTAAAAGCTGAAGGATTCAATTGCTTTTAAATTATAGTTGGATGACCCATTTGAAGTTACCTAAAAGTCCAAGGAAAAAATTAACAATAAAAAATAGTTGAATGACAAAACTTTTCTTCCCTAAAAGTTGAAGGACTGAATTTGCATTTAAACTATAGTTGGATGACCCAATTGAAGTTCTAGAGAAGTTGAAGTGTGAAATTGCTTTTAAACTATAGTTGGATAACCCAATTGAAGTTTACTAAAAGTACAAGGACGAATCTGCCTTTGAATTATAGTTAGATGACCCAAATGAAATTTGTACAAAGTTAAGGATGAAATTAACGTTAAATAATAGCTTATTGACTAAATTTCTCTTTTCTCGAAATTGAAGTTGTTGAGAAGTTAAAGTGTGTCAATTGCTTATAAAATAGTTGGATGACCCAATTGAAGTTTACTAAAACTTAAGGATGAATTTGCCTTTAGAATATAGTTGGATGACTCAATTGAAGAGTCGGAAAAGTTGAAGAATGAATTGCTGTTAAACTATATTTCGATGACCAATTTGAAGTTTACGAAAAGATGAAGAAATAAATTTCAACGTCCGAAAGGTTCGGGTTAAATTGGTTTTGAAAAATAGTTGGATTACCGAATTGGAAATTTGTAAAGTTAACGGAAACCCTAAACCTCTTAAAAGTTAAACCACCTTAAAACCCGAAACCACTTCAAAACCCTGAAATGCAATTTCATTCTTCAACTTTTTTAAGTTCAATTTGGCCATTGATCAAAAGCGGTTACATCCACAAGTACTCGAGTACCTTGTGTTAAAATATTTGTACCTCCAATTCAGTTTCAACATATGCATGGAAATCCTAAAAACAAATAATGCTTAAACTGAAATATAGCAGTTTAAAATAAAATAAAAAAAGCTCAAAAGTCACTAACCTAAGAATTACATAGAAACAAATATTAGCAAGAAGAAATGTGAAAGTCTAAATTATGCTATCGTACTATGAACAGAAAATAAACAATCTGCTTTAAGTCAACACGAGAATGATATAATTTGTAGCCTAGAGTAGCATTAATCAAACGGAATTCTACAACAGTACTAGTGGAACGGGAACGTCATGTCTAATCTAGCATACGATCTAAATTGCTAATATACATATTATGATATCGCAGTTATTTACCTCTTCCTCTGCCCCTCCGATTAGATTTGACCAATCTTTTTCCTTGGGGCTTCCCAGCCAAACCATCGACCTTCTCTGCCAATTCATGTTTCTTTGCTGGCAGAGTCAGTTCTGGTGAAAATTCTTCGTGTTGCATGCTAAAACTATTCTGAGAGCCAGTTGGAACACTGTTTAAATCAGTTAAAACTGGGACTTCTATATATGTTTCACTGAGAAGCTCGCATTTATCTTCCACAGGAAATGTATTTGTCAAATTCTTCTGGCTTACGGTGTTATTATGGTTTCCCTCATCAGATGGCCCATCATTCTCTCCTGCACCTACTCGTGCAGACAAACTGACGAGAAAAGCAGCAATTACGTATAAGACTAAGCATATGCGTAGTATGAGATCTTCTATTTTTATCAATCAAACAGAGGGGAATAAATGAATGAGACCATCCCTAATTTTACCTGGTTAGTGATGATGGATAACCATCTGAACTTGATATTCTGCCAAATTCAGTCTCCCTATTTTCCACGGAACCATTTACATCACTCGAATGTGGATCTGCATAAGAGAGATTATATAACATCTCATCCAACAAAAATGATTGAGAAGCCAACAGGGCTCAAAACAAATTATTTTGAGTAGCCATATGAATTACATCGAGGTAGAATGAAGAGACAGTGAGTGAGACTGCTAGTTCTTTGCTTAAGGTAATATTATTCTCTTTTTTTGGTTCGATTCAAAAGGGGTCCAAACCCATACAAAAAGATTCCAAACAATCGGGGAAAGAACTATACCAATTCGTTGGTAGGAAGGAGGGGGACTCTATCCCTTGTCTGGTAGGAAAAGCAGTGGGAGGACGAGAATCAATCCATCCATATTCAAAATTCTCTCAATTGGAGAAGTTGGAGAAGGATTTAAAAGAAAAAGGATCAAAACATTTTCAAATGAAAAGAAATATTAACAGAAGGATAAAATAATATGGGAATTAATCTCCATTTTCCCTTTGTATTCCCTTCCTTCCAACAAATAGAAGTGAGATACTCTTCACTCTGGGAAGGTTACATCCTTTTTTCATCCCCTCCCTTCCCATTTGTAATAACAAACGGATGGGAAATGAAGATAGGATTTTGAAGTAGAGTTTTATTCAAATTATGTTTGTTTAGATTAGATTATATTAGTTTTAATATTTTGAAAAGGTTTTAGTTTATTTGAAGTTCTTTTGATTTTAGCTTCTATGCCCTTATATGAAGAGGCTTGTGCATTTTAATAGTTAAACTTGAATATTGAATACAATATATTTCTTCTCTAAATCGTCTCTTCTAAGTCTTATTCTATTTCTCGTTTCTCTTCCGCTTTAATTGTTTGTTGTCAAATTGTTACGTTCGTTGTACGGACCCGACTGACATCAAATGCTAAACTTAAAGATTGCAGTCTCAACTAAGTGGTTTGCAATCTGAAAGACATTTTAATGCTAGGCTTCTCTTTTAAACAATTCAAAACAAAGTGTCAGGGTTCTTCCATTCTTGGAAAGTTTTACTATGTCAATACTATTTCTTCATTAATTTTCTATTTTATTTCAAGTTGATTCAAGACAGTACAGTGCTTCAGATTAAATTTACATTTTTTTTCTTGGAAGCTTTTCTATTTCATTTAAATGAGATAAATGGACAAATCTTTGACTTTATAAACAAACAGTTGCAGATAACATTGTAGATGCTTATTTATGGAGCAGCTGCATATTGGTGCAGTTAACTTTGACTGGTTTCATGAGGAGAGAATTGCAATTGTCAAATTTAGGTTGTGTTCGCTTCTTATGGCCCCAATATAACATCCTTGAAATAAGCATGGCACATTCATATTCCTCTATTTGTTTTTCCTCGTGAATTGGGTGTCTAACAATACGAATAAATCTTTACAAGTCCAATCAATTGGACACATTGTGCCTGTTCCTTTTAGTAATATCTGGATATGCCAAGGGGATAGTTAAAGAGAACAACTGTTTACTTTATCTTTTTTATTTCATAAAAGCCTTGTCCAAATAGTTGCAGGCTAACATATTAGATAGTATGTGACTAAATGTTTATTTTTTTAGCTTTGTTCTTCTGATGAGTAACAGTTTTTTAACAAGTCCATCTGATCCACCATTTCAGGAAGAGCGGAACCTACACATATGTTTTATAATATATCTGTCCGTTGTGAAACAGTACACTATACACTCTTCATAGTAACCTACGAATTCAGGGTTTAATCACCATCCTCTAGAACCGTAAAAAGGCCATCCTGAAGAGCTTAGTGTGCTATCTCAAAAATGGGGCCAGAACAGGAATACAATCCTCCAGTGCTTCACGTACTGGATTGAGTGGGGCTAAATTTGGAGCCCTATTATCACATTGCTATAGTATGACAAACCAACAAAAGAAAAGAGAGGAAATGCTACATACCATCATGATGCTCTGCAACATCATTGACACTGGTAGGGTGAGGAGGCTTGGAGGCAGTGCATTCACCATCAATCAAAATAGCTTCTGAATCCTTTTAAAAACAATAAAGCGAAAATCTATTCAGTAAAGAGGTACCCAGGCAGATTGATACACACGCTCTTAACCAACACGACGTCTAAGATTCAACATATTTCAAAAAAGAATCAACAGCTTATAAGAACCTATTGAGCTAACCAGTTACCTCATTGTTTCCAGTTACAAAAGTAGTAGACTTGGATGGAAATGTTTTGTTTGCCCCACCATCTTGCCTCGAATCCAAAGCTGAAAGAGAGATGCAACTCAATTACAAATTTTTACAATTATATCAAATCCAATTGCTTATAATTTATACATACAAGTTGAACAAAGAAAATAACAACCTGATAGGCCAGGATTAGATCTCACTCCCGCATCCGGGTTTGGAGGTGCATCTATTGACTTAGTTAATGTGGAAGAATTCAGCTCACTCTTGTTCTCCAACACATTAGCTGCTGCTATATCAGTTCTCAAGTACTCGAGACTACTTTTAGGTGCAAGTGACAGATCAATTTTAGAAGATAGAGAGCGTAGCATATCTTCTGTTGCCTTTGAACGCACTTTTCGTAATTCTTCCTGGATATTCCATGATCCAGAGGCAAGGGAATTCCGTTTCTGCCACATTCCAATTGCATCATGCCAGAATGAACAATAAGGACAAATTGAGAAAACCACGAGGCGAAAGGAATTGTAAGGGTGAACAAGAATTAATTGCAATTCTCAAAAACATTAAACGCCTAGCTAATTTATGCAAGTGAGAATATCAACTACGGATATTTACAGATATTTCTAATGTAAAGACATCAAAGAGGCGTAAAACAGGCGATGATAGTTGTGTCATCAATGTATAAACAACAATCTGGATGCCTAAAAAATGCTGTGTGTACGTCTTAGACACATAAAGAACTCTTAACAAGGTGATGTACCCCAGGCAACTTCACACTTGCAGCAAGTTTCTACTAAAGCATATAATATGAGATTCTAAAAACTTCAACACAAGAAAAGACTGTTTCTATTTGAATACATAAAAGGAACAGTTTCTGCAATTTAAAAAAACGATAATGCTTCAGATGTTCAAATGGACATCGGCACAGATGAGATTGAGCATTACTTAACACCAACAATAATGGAATGCATAAAGAAAATATAACCAATGCACCTTCAATGAAGACAAAGAGTCATTGCCAACAGAATATTGTGTTCCTTCCTTAAAAGGCTCCATTGTCATTGTTGATGGGGTTCTTACTTCAACTTGTTTTGTGGGAGAGATCCAAGGTGGACGGACCTTCATGTAGGATTTGGCCACATCCACAGGAGAACCAACTTCACGTCCTATCTGCATTAATCAACTCAGTATCATTAGCAACATTTTGGCAACAACATTCTCACAATAAATTTCTTCGTAAATCTAGGCACACAAATTGACTTGCAAAGGCAAAAGAACATATTCTTTGAGTCACGAGATCAAAGGAAAAAAAATTACAATGGTACAAGACAACAATTCGAAAAAATAAATAATATTGAAACACTACATGATCAAGAGAAATTGATAACACACAATTGTTCAGCAGTATCGCATAAAAAGAATTACTGACATTTTCTAGCACAATCGAGTTGAACCCACAGGTTCCATAGGCCAAGTCTGATACTGGGCTTGATCCCACTTTCTTCTCTTCAATCCACGTTTTTGCTTCCATAACAGTTTTATTGTAGAAATCAACATTTTCTGAGCATGAAAGGGAAACTCGATCGGTGATCTAAACAGTCTGGAATTAGATTACCTAGAATTTTTTTAATAAGCAATACCATTGCCAACTGTTTCCCCAGGAGATACAGTGAGTAGACTTGTCTGCCCAGCTTTTATTGTGGAATAATCCACAACACGAGAATTGATCATTTTTGTCAACCTATCACACTCTTCCCTGATAAAGATATAACATCAAGCGTTAGATAATACATGAAGTACTGAAGTAAAATCCTTTTCCAATGACTGTATGCTTTTCCATGCACATTCCCACATGCTGTCATCAATAAGTTTGATCCCTAAATCATTAAAAGGAGACACGAGAAAGAAAATACAAAAGTACAAGAGAAGTTTGGGCAACAATCTGAAATTAGTTGGCAATAATTTTAATTCAACAACCCGACACATACTTATAGAAATAGCTCGAAAAACTCAGAAGAGCAAAGAAGCTAAGATAGAAGAAAGAAAATACAAGAAAAAAGAGCAACAAACAGAAATGAAAAGGACACCACAAAAAATTCAATTAATTACCTTGAGAACATCTCCTGCAAAATTAGCTGTTCAATTATATATTTGGTTTCACTCTTCCTCGATCCTGAATGAGACCCCTGTCTGGATTCTATCACTTCCGACAAAGTCCCCTGTCATCAAGAGAAGTAAATACATGTTTAACTGCAATTGCTCGGCTAATATGATTCAACAGCTGGAATTGAACTTTTTAAAGCATTATTAATATTACATAGTTTATAACACATTTAAGGACATAACAGCATCTAAAGGAACCAAATGCCAATCAGTCAAAGTCATGTGTTGTTAACGTGTTTTAGCGAAAGCACCTTACAGAGCAAACAATTCTGAGAATGACAATTGAGTGCAAAGTGTCTGGTATAAGTTAAAGACAGGAAGATATCAGTTTACCTTCTTCTAAATCATTACTCAAAAATACTGAGCAACATTTATCAGCAATTTGCAAAGAAGAATGCTAAAGAAAAGTAGTAATTGTTCTCAAGTCCAGCAGCAACCTAAAGTGTGGATTGTACGTGGATATCGTCAGTATAACGTCCATCATCCTTTCTAATTCTAGCAGGAACTAAAGCCTGGCGCTATCATGTTACACTGATAACTAAAATTAGCTGGGACAAATTAGAAAGCAAATATTTAAATTAGCTTTTCTTTTGCGGTGTCATTATGACTTTCAACTGAAGGTCCATAGATCATACTAATTTAGAATCATAGATTTCTACCTGGAATCACAAGAAAATTAATAAGTTATACAAATCAATGTAAAATCAACAGAAAAACTCGCATATTATTCTATAAATTGGACTGAAGCTTATGCTTTTACATAGTTGGAATCAACTAGTTAAGATGACTCTTAACACTTGAGGTCGAGGCCTCACTAAAGCTCTAAGGTCAATAGGACTGGGTTAGAGCCTCATTTTTTTTCCCTTGGGTGGGGTGGGGTGGGGTGGGGTGGGTATTTATGTCCAAGTCGTTATAGCATACACAATTACACACTATCCGCTTTGGGAGAGCTGAACATAATTGGTACCAGGATTCAACTTAAATCTCTCATAAGACAAAAGTCTTAAGTTCGAATCCTAAAGGATGCGATAGAAATCCATGAGAGGTAAGATAAGTTTAGACTCCGGATAGTACGTATAATATAATTGCTTGGGCACTAATGTTCAAGTCGTTACAAAAAATACGTATAATATAATTGCTTGGGCACTAAGGTTCAAGTCGTTACAAAAAATGTACTTTTTTTGTAACGATTCAAACCTCGTGTCCAAACCATTGTCTTACGTAGTGTCCACTTTGGGAGAACATCTACATCGGCCTCTGTGATAGAATCAGTCAAGGGCCTAAGAGGCAGTGGTTTACCCTATATGGCCGTCATCGTGGTAAATAGGTGAGAAAATAGAATTTCTTTCGTCTTTTAAAAAAATAATAAAATAAATTAAAAATAAGAGGAAATTGTGGCACGTTCACCAAAAAAAAAAATCATTTCGTAGTCTAAGCATCTAATCCGAGGTTTTTCTAAAAGATTGTGACAACCGGGTTATTCCATTCCACCTCTTAGAAAGAAAAGAACTAAAATCAAATATTTAACAACATGAAGATATATTTATACAAAACTTCTACCCCAAGCACACAATGGAACCGTAGACTATCAAGTGAAATCCAAGTCACGATCAGGGCACTGTGCCGGAGAGAAGCTCGGTAAAATAGACATGTTTGTGAGGATGCGGACTACCTGCACTTGGACAAAAAGACCATCTTACCCTCTCGCTAATCAATTTTGTCCTCAGAATTCAAACCCAATACATTTACATTATGAGAGATTTAAGTCGAATCTTGATACCAATTAAGCAATTACGTAAGAGAATTGCTTGGGCACGAGGTCTCGATCGTTACAGAAATCCTTTGATCCCCCTTAAAAAAAAAAAAAAAAAAAGATGAATCTAAAACTTCCTGTTCTTCGGTGAGGTGGTTGTTGAAGCAATTTCATATTCAGGAGTTCTTCCCCATTCAACAATACCACTTTCTTCCTACTCTGTTGTTTTTTGTTTTTAAAATTGAATGAAAAGGAACTTGTTTGAGTTGTTTTTTCAAAACCAAAAATGCTTCCATATTCCATGTCTAATTCGAAATTTCAGTTTCCCGTTCTTGTACTGAAAACACGGGCACAAATTATAATCATTACAATCACCAAGAAACTGCAGACATGTTCACCTCTCTCAGATGGGACTCAAACTACCCACTCACCATATACTGGATGCTGAATCTTCCGAGTGCCAGCCAAAGCACTGTCTAAACCTTCAGTCTTAAATTCCAGTCCACCTTAATAATCCAGTATTCAAGACGAAACAAGGTTCTAAAAGAACGGAGAAGATTCGCTGGAGTACTTTTCATTCTGCCCAAGAACCTTCTTCTTCCTTCTCTGGCTCATCCAGAGCATTTCTCCATAATTCTCATGTCAGACTTAATAGAGGGAGCTCCATGTCCACAGCTGAGGATATTTGAGTGTTTAGATAAAAAGGGAATACTCATTTTTCTTTCCCCTTCCAGGAGAAGTAACCGTAGAGGAGGAACATCGTATCACTCGACCGTACAAACAAATTCGAGGTCACTAAATTTTGCACTATCACCATCCAATCATAAAGTTAAAATACAAAGCAGAATACCTTGTTCAATTCATTAATACCATCAGAAGGGACACTGTAATCATTGTCATTCTCAACATCATCTTCTGCAATTTAAAAATAAAATAAGATAAAGAAAGTATAAGAAAGAAATAAAAGAACAAAAGACAGATGGAAAAAGAATTACCACGTGACAAATGTGAGAGGACTGGGGATGTGCGGGGGTTAAGGAAGGAATAAACAGTGACCGACAGAATCACTTCCCATTGTGTGGCATTCAATAGATATCAATCAATACAAACACAAATCAAATACCATTTACAGGTAATTCTATGCCTTCTGCCATGTGTTCAACATGGAGAATAGTGAGTTACGGGTATTACTTCTAACAAAACGTATTTTAGTTAAAAGTCTATCTAATAAAATAATCATAATTTACAGGTGTGACTCCATCTATTGATTGGCAATTGTCATGTTATACATTTCCACATGCAGAATAAAATAATTTTCCTGGACAGAATCATACTCAATATAGAGGAAGCACAGGTGGTATCACCACCACTTTTAATAATGGAAACTTGGCACAATTTCTGGGAAGAACAGCAATATCTCAGACTGCATTTGCCCATCATATGTGTGTGAAGGATTCTAAGAGAAAATTACAGTTCATATTTCTAAAATTAGATTGAAAATATCCACCTGAAAGCTCATGAAATTTCAGATGTCTAAACCAAAATCACAGGATATCAGCCTTTCATATATCTTGCTATATTTATAAAGTTGTTGTACACTACGTGCTGGATTCGAGCTTTATCAAATTAAAAATCATTTGCAACCTCTCACATTACAACTCAGGGTTGCCTCGTGTTGTCGTATTTCTCAGAAACTGCTTTGCAAGTGTCTTTGATGTTCAAAGGTTGATATTTTACATTGATTAAAGAGCATCACTCTTTACAGGCACACAAAATCACACATTTTCACCAATGCATCAAGGTGGATTATTCCTTTCTCAATTTTGCCAATGCAACAGAAACTTCTTTTTTTTTTAAGTTTACCTTGATTATTATCAAAGCCTGAACTTATCTTATATCTTTGAAGTAACTTCATGACAAGATCATCATAAACATTCAAAAGAGTTGGTATAATAGAAAGATTTCTTCTCCTTTAACCATTTTTGTGACTGTTTTCCCTTTGTTATCTGTTTAATAAGCAACTCCTTTAAACGTAACCAAATACAATTTTCATTTCAAATAACCTTTTACTACAGAGTAGGGCAGGCAACTTATACACACAAGTTATACACGTAGCTCAAAAAAAATATATGTAGCCTCATCCCAAAAATTTATCCATGCATCTATACAAGTTGGGATGAAGTGATCTCATAAAAATTATAGCAAGAAAAGGACACTCTTAGTCTTCCAATATTCGACTGTAAATGCGTTTGAAATGGTCTAGTTTTGAACCTACCAAATCATCCAGGAAATGAATGAGGAAACATCCTATATTCCTATAGGACAAAGATTTAACTCCCACAAAACATCATTGCTTTTCAACCACCACAAATAAAAAAAGGAAGAGAGAAAAAAACAGCCGGGAGAAAGAAAATCCAATAAGCTCTTCTACCGAAAAATCATGTTTTCCAATTTTATCCATTTTTGTCTCTCTCGTTCTATCATTTACCAATAAAATTGACAAATGAGAAACTTTTTGCCATGGTTCAACTAGTCATTGATGTGTTGAAGTTTATAGAGCAATATTTATCTTTTCTATTATTTCTTTATGAGGGAATTTTTCTTGTGTGCTACTATAGTACAATGACTTAATATATATGGGAGAATAATAGGTACCAGTTACTTCCAATGCAGCAATTTCATACCAAAACAATATCATATAACATCTTTTACATCAGATTTCGCATGTTTAGCTTAAAGGCCACAAAAGAAACCAATTTTAGGGTTCTTTTGTGGCTTTCTCAGCATTATCAAATATGATACTGCCAATAAAAGCTGCTTTTGTCGAAGAAGCACGGGCAAAGATGCTGTAAGGGGTGCTCTATAGTATATTTTGAGGCTCTCACAACCTCGTTCTCGCTCTTCACGTGAGTAATGAGTAAGACAAATATATCCTCGTTATGAAATTTGAATTCAGGTGTAGCGTAGATATCAAAACATACTGAAAAATAATTCACAATACACTAAACTATACCATAAAATAACTAAACACGCTCAAAACAAAAATACGCACTCCCAAAAAGCAGGTTAAAAGTGATAGAGAAACGATAGTGTACCAAAATCGGACAGATCATCATCACCTTCTTCTTCTTCAGAAGAAGAAGAATAATCAGAATAGAGCACAGAAGAAATAATTTTCCCAGCACCGGAAGCAATTGCACGTGCAGATGGTATAATTACGCCAGAAAACCAATTAGGGCTTCTGGCACGAAGAGGAGGCGGCGACGGACGGTCGTAGGGTGTGACGGCGAGCCGCTTCTTTCGGCGGTTAGTTACTATTTTTCCACCAGCGCCGAATTGGGATTCCGTCACGGATGTCATTGGGAATTGGGAGAGTTGATATGTTTCAAGGGAAATTTCAAAGGGCCGTACATATGGTATGGATATGAATTACAGTAAAAGGCACATATTCGGAAATCCATGTTAAAAGCACATGAAATAACGCATTTTCCGAGGTAAGCGTGAATTAGGAAATAGCCTTACACCTGAAAATGGTAAAATTATGGTCCCGCCCTCGACCTCTAACATAAGTGTGGTTATTGATCCTCAATTTTCAAAAGTGAAGTTATTAGTACTCACATGATCGAAATTAACAATATGGACATTAAAATTGAATTTCATTTTCAGTTGACTTTGGGAAAAAATGTTTAGTATGACAGTCCTACTATCCAATTTTTAGGTTGCATTCAAATATATTTTTTTTAACAAATTGAAGGCACCTCATAATCGAGTTGATTGCACAATTTAGAAATATCAAATATGTCATATAGCTTATGTTATAATGTTATGTTGAAAAATTTCACTCATTATCCTCAACCTGTTGATAAATTAACATTTAGCTTCTCACTAATTTATTTTGGTTCGTGGGTATAAGAGGTGTTTTCAATTGTTGGCTCATGATTCATATTTATAACATCTAGATTTAGGTCAAAATTCGCATTCAAAATGGTTCCATAAAATAGTTGAATCAAATAAGGAAACAACTTAGCATGTCAACTTAATACTGTGTGATCGCATCATTTAGGAACTGCGATCGTATAGCACATCCCATATGTTCTTTTTCTACCAAAGGAGACAGTGCAATTGCAAAGCTTCACAACGTGCAATCACACACTTCTTTTTTGGGATCAAGTTGGTTCCTAACTTTTCATCCTTTCTAATTGAGTCATTTTCCATGCAATTTTCATCCTATCTTCTTAACTCTTCCAATTTGATCCCTCAACTATTCAATCATTATTCCTAGGTCCGAATCAACTTTTTACACGTTTGCGATTTAGTTTCGAACTTTAAAATTCTTCCTTTTTACCCTTCGTTGGCCTATTATCGCTTCTTTTCATTAAAAAATAAAAATAAAAATCATCAAAATTCAGGTGTATTCTACCACAATCGATATTTAACCAAATTAAGCCGTAATTTTTATCAATTTGATATTAAAATACTTATTTTTGACTGTCCGTTTAGAAATCACACTTCATAACCCTTAATTAATTTTATTAGGTTCCTTTACGAGTACGTTCACCCACTCCGTCAAATATGATGAATACACCCCCATGGATCATAGATATTTGACTGCTCCATTAACTGTACTATTTGATTATATCCAACTACTAAAGGTTGTGAATCTTGAACTCGATTCTAACCGACAGAGTCTGCAAATTGCGCATCTCCATTGACATTCATAACTAAGGCTTGATGAGATGATTGTTTAATCTCACTAATTACACCTTTCACTACAAATCACGTTATACTGATGACAAGTTTTTTTCATTTGAAAAATAGGTTGGAAAAGCTGCTTGAGTAGAGATATTAGGTCGCCATTTGGCCCCCGTTTTCTAAAATAATTTTTCCTCACTCATTTTCAACAAGTTCTTCAATTTCTATAAAAATCTACCAAAAATCCAATTTTTATCTAAATCCAAGTCAAGCAAGCTTGTCCACGCGAGAATGTATTCCAAAAGACAATTCAACCAGCTTGAGTAAGAGTAAGTTTGTTCAATGTAAATATATACATAATGCAAGTCAATGTTGATTGGAGTAAACTTGACCTATGGAAATATGTTGAACAGCGTAAACAAGAAAAGATTGTAAAAGCTAATTTTTCACTTACGGAACCTTTGTGACATGGGTGGACTTTCTGCCAACCCGGCCGATTGCGTGGACTTCGCTGCTTACGTGGCGTCATACGTGGTGTGACGACGTGGAGCCCTTATTTCCGAGGGGTAACAACAAGTTTTTTCATTTGAAAAATAGGTTGGAAAAGCTGTTTGAGTAGAGATATTAGGTCGCCATTTGGCCCCCGTTTTCTAAAATAATTTTTCCTCACTCATTTTCAACAAGTTCTTCAATTTCTATAAAAATCTACCAAAAATCTAATTTTTATCTAAATCCGAGTCAAGCAAGCTTGTCCACGCGAGAATGTAGTCCAAAAGACAATTCAACCAGCTCGAGTAAGAGTAAGTTTGTTCACTGTAAATATATACATAATGCAAGTCAATGTTGATTGGAGTAAACTTGACCTATGGAAATATGTTGAACAGCGTAAACAAGAAAATATTGTAAAAGCTAATTTTTCACTTTTTCCATATGCTTCGAGTAAATTCGTATAGAAGACACCTCGATATTCAAATAACTCGACCTCAAAATTGTAACACCCCCATTATGATATCATGTGGTACGGGATCATGAACCTCCAAACACTTCGGCAAAAGAAATTAGATGAAGAATTTGCATTCATGAACCGAAACCAGTATATTATACACATCTTCACCAAAGTTCTTAGAACCTGGACGTTTATCGAGGATGCAAAACAAAAATAAAAAAAAAAGGTAAAAGAGAAGAAATACATTGATATGTACACGAATACTTCAAACATTCCCCAACATATAGTCCACACTGAACTAAACTAAGATGGTTAAGAGGAAGATGCAGAAATCTTGCAGATGGGACACCAATTCTTCAGCCGCAACCATTGTACGGCACATGCCATGTGATACCCGTGCTGGCATCCCAACGTACCAATTTCATTACCAAATCCGTACTCCTCCTGCAGAACATGAATATGTTATGTTGTCTTCTACACCAAAAATGGATGGATATGACAAGGACAATAACAAAAACAGCTCAATGGAATTCAAGGATCAATTGTTGTAAATTTTTTTGACAATATGGAGATCCATAAAGAAATTAAGCTTTGACATGATCTAAAATTATCAGAGATGATCTTTGCAATAAATTAACTCGATTAAATAAGACCCAAGATACCGTGTTCTATAAGCTAGCTAAACCTCAAGAAATAAGCAAGTCTTTTAGGGAAGGAGGCTTGATGGAATTGACGAAGCGGCACAACTGCACTTTTGACTATTATTTTATTCCACGGAAGGACAAACCTAAATGCAACTCAATGAGGCTGGACCATGGTGCAGTGGTACTCAATACTGGAAACCAAGTTATAGAATGGAAGTTGCTTTCTTTTCACTAGAAAGATAACGTCACATTTAAATAATTTCTAAGTTTTTCCCCTCTTATTAAACCCTTGTTTGGTGGGGATTAAATAAAATTTTTAGTAGATTTTGATAAAAATCGATGAAATGTGTGGTTAAAATTAGTTGTTGACTTTGACTTAGATTAAACTCTAGATTTTAGTTTCTACCAAACATGGGCTAAGTATATATGTAGAACCTTTGCATCATCCTTTCTTTTTTATTTTTTTCTATTAATTTGGAGTGTGTTAGTGGGTGGGGTTGTTGGAAGAGGGAGGTGCAGAAAATCAAACTAAAGATAATTATCAGTGGAAAATTTCGACGACGAAATAAAAGGACCTGACAAATACAGCACTTGGTGTCATTGTCATCCTCCAAAGATCCCGTGTCCCGTACTTCAGAAGGGATAGCTTGATAGCAGCTTTTCCTTAGGCATTTTGTCAATTCCTCTTCAGAGAGTGCTGTGCTAACGGTACCTATCCTCTCCTCCAAAGCTAATAATTCCTGTTAAAGATACCATAGAACACCGAGGGTCATGTTATTGTTATCAAAATCCAATAACATCAACTTAAGATCCAATTACATTAATCCATAATCTTAAAAGGATTTAGATCAGAATCAATCAACTTTGCATGGTGCATAAGGCTAATTAATTGAGTACCGACTCCTCACAAACGAACCTCGTAGGACATATTATCAATGTCAAGTCTCATGTCTCTATGTTGGTCATAATAATGGCTGAGCCCACTGAGTAAACTGATCTCCAAGGAAGAAATATGCTGCAGAGAGAGAGAGAACAAATTAATTAGGAATTCCAACTGCATAAGTTGCAAGTAAATAAAGATTGATTACCTCACTAATCAGCTCTTCATCTTGTTCAAGTCTTCCAATTGCTAATAATACCTGCCCAGTGAGAAAAAAATACAATACATCACCATATCGTAGGAAAATCTAATCAAACACGGTGGCATCATTAAATCTCATACAAGGGAAAAATTCATGGGAATATTATGTACTACAGGAGCAATACCTCAGCAATTCCACCAATATTAAGTCGCTGCGATGTCATATGATCCATTAACTGGGTAATGCCCAATTCTGCAGGCATTACACCGGAGAGATTATTGTCGTTACTACTCGAAAGACTATACGAACTTGAATTAATTGAAGAAACATTTGCAGAGAAGTGTTGAGAGGAATTGTGACCACCAGCATCAACTGGTAGCTCAGGCTGATGTAATTGAGAAATCCTGAACACTGGTTCCCTTAATGAGGAACCGTTTCCATCATGTTGATTAGAATGCCTCAGTGTTGTGTTTATATTTGTTAACCTCCGAGTGCGGACAGATGCAACTCCATTGCCCTCCTCTCTATGAGCCCAACTTCTGTTGTGTCTCGGACTAGATATGGAGATACCACTATTTGACGGGGCAAGATTTCCGACTATGGACGAGGCTGCAGTTGTTTGGTTCAATCCAGGAGACGAAATGATTTGCCCTTCTGGATTTCCTTTTTTCACTACATCCTTCGTATTAGGTTTGGAATCTGAGGTTGAAAAACTTTGTGCAATGACATCCGACATTGAATTACACTTTAAACCATACCTGCTCCTACTACTACAGTTCTTTGCTCTAAGGCCAGAACTTTCAGAAACTGGTGGAATAGAATCTAGCTGATTGTTTTCGCTGCATGATCCAGAATTACGACTAGATATTTTTTTTGGTTTAATAGTTGATGTTACTCTAGAACTCCCAGTATCCATCACCGTACCCTTTCGAGTCTTGGCATCTCTAGATTCTGAGTGATGTGCTGTTTGAGTTCTACTTGGCGAAGGCATAGAGTCCGGAGTCTCACCTGAAGCACTGCTTTCTGATGGATCAATATCTAATTGAGAAGAGAACTTTCTCTTAGAATCGGGACCTGGTTTTTTTGCATTGGTCACAACAGGACACGTCCTAGAGGGATTTCCAATTATTTTCTTGTCATTTGAAGAATGCACTGAAGGCCTCAAACATTTAGCTTTAACGGAGCTTCCATTTTTGTTAATCTGAGTGCACTTAATTCTACCACTGCATCCCAGTCGACTGCAGAATTGAGCTCTCTGATCTGTATTCTTAGCAATATCTTTCAAACCAATGCCAGACCGTTTTTTGGGGACAACCCCACAAGGAGCTTTTTTACCTGAATATCCGTCCATTTAATGTTGTATTGACCCTTTATTCCTGGTAATAACATATTTTATACACCAAACCTTCGACTTAGTTCATGTTTATTAAGCAGACAAACACAATCTATCTATATAATGGATTTTCTTCCCGTACTAATTGAAACAGCAAAAAAACTGCACAAGTGAAGTAGCTGAACAACCCAAGGTTAACGAAATATGCATGACATGCATAAAACGGTGAGAAGCATATTTCATAAATATCAGCAATAACCTAAATTGAACCAAAACTAATAAGACTTCAAAAACGATAGTGAATGAGATGGAGGAGCTTAAGAAATTTTTTATACAAAACAACTTATTAACATGAGAGCATCTGATGACATCAACTTAGACAAATAGATATAATGAAGCCCAAATGTGGAAAGGAAAGTGAATCCCTAAGATTTATGTAATGAATGCTATTCATAATCGCATAAAAATCTTATCCATGGGAGAGACTGATGGTCTCGAAACTGATTACATACAGCTGATGCAAGTAAACTCCGCTAGTAACACGGACAAACTATTAACCAAACACGGAAGGGAAACTGAGGTGTAGAAGCACCAATATAGAAGGCAGAAGGCTCAATGATACTAGCAACAATTTTAGCTGGTGGGTTGAAATAAAAAGAATGATAAATAGTGTCCAAGCAGTATAAAAACTAAAAGCGCCATATACATGTATATATCTGACACGTTTAAAACCAAAGGATAACCCAATAAAACATCAGTCCATACAAGTTTCGTTAAGGACTGTGAACATGCGTAAAATGTTTACGCATTCAATGATACAGACTCACAAGTCAACAAGCAAGAAGTGATTCATCATAGAAGCCATGTCAAAAATTCATCTTCTCTCTCTAAGACCACTATATAAATGGAAAAAAAAAATATCAACATGGCATTAATGATAGTATCAATTACCTCAATCCTTCAGAATATACTACAATATGACCTAAATGAATGCATGTCAGCGCACAGCAAGGACAAACCACGATGAAATATGACAAAAATAAAGAAAGAAGAGATTTACATGATCAAATTTCACATCCCCAGAATTTTTCAGGCTCATTAAAGGGTGGGTTTTCTTTTTGTTTTTATTAAGCAAAAATATAATTTTACTTTACCTTGTTTGATTGCTTGACACTTTCTATTCCTAAAGAAACACGTTTATCACAATCAAGCCATCGACTAGTGCAAGCAAAGATTACACTTCACTCTCTTCAACAAGAATCAAACACATATCAGATTAAACAAAAGGAAAATTCATATCATATATCAAAACTAAAACATCTAATCTCAGGGTTCACAAATACCGAAGAATATTGAATTGAATGTTGAGAAAGAAAGTAATCTTCGATAATAAGAGAAAAAAATGAGGTGATCATTAAACAACCCTAGATTACATGGAAATCATAGATTTTATACCTGAAAAGAATTCAAAAACTCGATATATCAATCAATATTCAAGAAGGGCCAATCAAGAATCCAAAAAAAAAAAAAAGGAATTTATTAGAAAACCCGACTTTTTGTCAGGACAAAAAAAAACGACCGAAAAGATGAATCAACTTTTTTTTTTTAAAAAAAATTATTTTACCTGAATAAAACTGAAGAAAGCTGTAATTAGTGCATGGTTGGATTGGACAGGAAGTTCAGCCTTGTAGAGAAGAACAGAGACGTGTACAAAAAAGTTCGTAGTGTAAAGAGATCCGATTGTAATGTGAAACAACAGATTTTTAGGCAGAAAAGAAGATTACATCAAACCATAAAATGAAAAAGAAGTCCGCAACAAACTGATGCTGAATTGCCGTCTTGCCGATTGAGTTGATGTGCGGTTTGTGGGATTTTCTTGGTTTGGACGGTCAATTATCGACGGCTTTTGGGTGGCCCTAATGTCATTGTTCAGGGCCCATACCACCATTTTTATACTTCTTTGCGATTGCAAATAAGCTCGATTTATAGGAAGATATGATTATTTGATATGGACGAGGAGATAATTTTTTTTTCACATTTCATCAATTATCTTATTCAATCTTGTATAATATCGTGGATACTTCAATGATAACTTGTACAATGAGCCTCGTATTTCTAGTCGTTTAACAAAAAATAAATTTTCTATTTGATTACATTGAATTAGTGAAATGTGATCCGGACACATTAGTCTTACATTCAAGCGAGAGGTCTAATAACCATTGAAATGTGACTAAAAACTACTAGGGTGTATTCAATTAAAATTTTAAAAACTTCTAGGGACTTAATTAGAGGTATTCAATATAAACCTTTTAAAAATGTCAATATATTCAATGGAGACATTTAGCCCCTGTTTAGTATGGATTAAAATTATATTTTTAATAGATTTTGATAAAGATTAATGAAATATATGTTTGAAAAGTTGTTGGATCTATGAAATATGTAATTAAAATTAATTATTGATTTAGATTTAGATTTAGATTAAAATGTCACTAGCAGATTGGGGCTCATTGACTTTTGAAAAGTTTGTAAGAGGGTTTTAAAAGTTTCAGAGTAATCAAAATGTAAGGGGTTGTTCTCTTTGGTCGTTTTTTGTCGTTTTCTGTTTTCGATTTTTCAAAACAATGAAAACGCGTTCTCTTTACTATTTTTGAAAATGCGTTTCTGAAAACGGGTTGAAAATTTACAAAGAAAACACAAAACGACAAAATTGTCGTTTTGGGTGTTTTCAGTTATAACTTGACAAAAATTTCCAAAACATGTTTTCGTTGTTTTCAACCACCGCCAACCACCACCTCACCCGACCACCACTGCACCACCGCGACCACCACTGCACCGCCGGAACCCACC
>CAIGRF010150711.1:36610-58743 GCA_903798235.1 Fraxinus ornus
ATTTTCCCCTGTTATTTCAATAGTTGTCTGATGTAAAACAGTCTGTTTCAATTGTATTTTGAAAATGAAGATGTCAATTTAGTTGAAGAGCATGTTCCGAACCATAGTCCAAGAGCAGTCATGTGGTGGTTGCTTGATTGAAGCCCAACAATCTCTATGTTCGCAACATAGAAAAAAAATGTTACATGAGCAAATGAAACTCCTGTTTCGAAAAATCATAGAATAGTAGGTGCTAGACTGGGATCTTAAAAATGTGAAAATAAAACTTTAGTAGCCAGAGTGGCTTGCTAGAGAGATAAATTTGACCTAGGCATATCCCAACAGAAGCCATAAACGTGCGGAAACTTCAATTAGCAAGCTTCTTTCCACCTCCGAGTTGTAAAATGGGTATGTCAGGCTTACATATGTAATTGACAATTCCGTCATTTTATCTTAAAATTCTTTTGAATGCATGAGTAAGATAATTTGTGGCGATGAGCAATGTAGAAGAGAAGATGCACGGCCTTAAGAAAGAGACCCTATGTGCATTCAACGCTACGTCCCAACTTTGATACTCCCACGTGGAAAGTTTAAACCGTTGCTCAAATTTGATGATGTTGAAAGTTTCTTATACTCATAAGATAGTCTTCTACCGATTCATTTTTGAGACACTCACCGTCCAAGCCAACTGGAAATCGACCTGACTTACCCTTCGAACCCACCCGAGTCGGTTGGGTGAGCCAATCTAGTGGTGTGTTGGAGTTCATTATTCATTGTCGCTTTTTTATAAGGGTAAGAAGCTTCACTAGTGCTGTAAGGTAGTAGTTGCCTATGTGGTTGGCCATTTTGCTTTATGATGTTTTGGTTTTAGTGCTAAATCCGAGGAGGTTGATGTGTAAAAGTGAGCCGATGCTTTCAAATCCTCGGTCTCTCGATAAACTTATGGTTCACATCACAAACAATTTTGAAAATGTTGGCAACATTGGTGATGACTTTATCTCGGTATAGTTGAATCAAGACGAGATTGTTTCAAGATTCCATTTGAGTGAAGGGAAGGGACCATATCGGATTTTGTTAATGGGATGCTTTTTCTTTTCAAGCAAAATATCAACACAACCTCACTGCGTTTTCAGGCTCCACCAAAGAATGCCCCAACCATATATAAAACCAAACTTACGAGAACTTGTTAATGGGATGCTTTAATGTATGGATTTTGTTGGAAGGCAAGGTTTAAGGCACACAGGGTTCTGCACCTTTCTGAGTTGAGTGTGTCCTATTGCGACTTTTGTAATCTGTTGCTTCCAATGGGGATGTCAAATTTTTAGGTCATTTCTAAATGACACTTTGGAAGAAGTTTACATCCTCAAAATATAGCGGTACTAGTCATCCACAGATTGATGGCCATATGAAGTATCTGATTGCCCACTTGGTAACATGATTCCATATGTTTGTGGTGATAAGCCTAAGCAGTGCAATTCAATTTTATCACAAATTAAAGTTTCTTTCAGTAGTATGCCTAATCGTTCAACTAAACGAGCTCCCTTCGAGATAGTATATACGGAAGCACCTCGACACATCTTCGAAAAACAGGTTTCTAGTTGGAACTTATGGCAAACTAGAAGATAAAAAGATTGGTCCATTTGTGTATTGAAGAAAATTGGAGACAATGCCTATAAGATTGATCTTTTGGTGGATATGAATATTTCATCCACATTCAATGTTGCAAACATTTTGAAATATTATTCGTAAGACTAATATTCTCTTACAACAACTCAAGGTTGAGTCCTTTTCAAGAGGGGGAGAGATGTAGGATAATCCTATATATAATACAATTTCCCGTCGTAACAGGGCATTATCTCTTTTTCTTTTTTCATATTTAGAATAGAATTTCTTCGTTCTTTTATGTTAGGATTTTGTTTCCTTTTAGGATTTTAATTTTATTTCTTTTAGGATATTAGTTTAGTTCTTTATATTAATCAGATCAGATAATTATTTTGCGTATATAAACAAAGACATTGATTCTCTACATATTTTTGAATTATTGAACTTTAATACTTTATTCTTGTTTCAAAAATTTCAATTCCGCACCAGTTTTATTTAGAGTGGGGGAGACTTTCTTAAAAGGAATGTTGAATTTAGGTTAATCAATCCAATTAGGCCGAGAAGGGATCTTTGGATAATAATCAAGTAGAATTGAAGAATGATTTGGGGAAGCACTTTTAGGTGGAGATAAGTTCGAGGCAAAAAGAAAGTGTTAAACGGGTGAAAGAGGAGTACATCAACTTTTTAAGTTTATGCGTGACTGGTCATGTCATAGATGTTGGGGGAGTTCTTTAGAGGCTATGTGGAGCAAGGATAGATTTTATATGACTTTGCATAAAGAGGAAATAAGTATGGTATGCTTGAGAGTTAGATTGTTGACCTATTTCCCCCGAAATAGGATGTCGCTCGAGAGACTGTTCATAAGGAGGATTTGAGGAAAGCTATATTTGAGATGGATAAAGAGCACTTGAACCAAATAATTTGCATGCTACTTTGTGCAAGCATCTTGGAATTGGTGGATGATCTTATGAGTGTGTTTGATGAACATTTTATTAATAGGATTGTGGAAAAACATGAATTCAGTTTCATAAAACTGATTACATACCGTTACTAAAGCTGACAATTTTTATGCTCATTAGCCTCGTGACAAGATTTCAGTTTGTATACAAATTTGAGAATTTATCGGAGTTACCTTTTAGCATAATAGGGTTTTCTTTGCCTTGTTTATGGCAATGTCTTGTGAAAACAAATAAGCAAAGAGTGCTGGAAAAAAAATGAGGAAATCAAATTTGATATTTTCACCATTTCCTGTCATAAGTAGTGGACAAGAACTATATTTCTGACAATGGGACAAATGCATGCATTTTTGGTTTACATTTCTGGATATTACGTTCTCTGAGACGTGTTCTCTGGGAACAGTCCTTACGGGGCCAGATGATTTTCAGAAGTTTGAAGTACATATTTTTATTTCCAGTGAAGCCCTGTTTCAAATTCTTGTGAAATACTCGATACAGCATCAGATTCTATCTTAATAAGATTGCAAGAATTTTCTGACTTTGTTCTATAGATCTTTTGAGATTGGTGGGAGGTAGGGGGGCCAGGGAGAAGGGACTATTGACGAGTATATTGAGTTTTAAATTTTTTGGGGACTGTAAAATTATTCCGGATGCAACTTTGAGTTTTGATGGTAAGATTTTGAATTGTTTAGAAAGGAGTTTCTGCTTTTGTTTCTAGTATTATTACTGTATACTCCATTCTTAGGTAGTTTTAAAAGCGGTTTATATTCCTTATTGATATCAGGTGCGCGTCCAGTCTGATCCTGCGGGGCGTTTGGTTATATCTGGTCAACCAGAACAGCTGGATAATCCATGGGGCGTCATTCCGTTCAAAAAGGTGACTTGACTAGTTATTACCAAATCTGATGATTTGAGTTTCAATCTGTCTTTGAAAATTTTCAATTTCTGCATTTATTTGCTCATAATAGCTCAAAAATTTGTCTTTTTTCCAGGTAGTCACCTTGCCTACTAGAATTGATCCTCATCAGACGTCAGCTGTGGTTACCCTTCATGGGCAGCTGTTCGTTCGAGTGCCCTTTGAGCAGTTAGATATGTAGAAGGTAGTTTTAGTTTAATTTTAATTGTGATGCACTTGCTCGAATAGCATCTTTCGGGGATCTATGGAAACGCTTTCTAATTTCGCAAATGCCACCTATAATACCAGTTTGTATTTGCAGTATCAAAATAGAAATCATGTTTATTTGCCTTTACTTACCTCGCGGATGACATAATTGAAGATTTTGAGTCTTTACCAATGTTTTGAAAATCCACCTGGGCATCGACTCGGAAAAAGGCTAATAATCAAGGGTCAAAAGGTCGAACTGGTATCGGGCCAGTTATAATGAACTAAGAAATACATATACGAATAAGTTTGAGAAAAATACGTTAATTTTATAAGATCAATTAATATATGTAGCTAAAAGACTTATAAATTTGGCTATATTTGATTTTCGTTATACCTACTTCTAATCTCTAAAAAAATAAAATAAAATAAAATAAAAAATAATGAGACAATGGGTATAACTAAAGTTTCAACATATAATTTATATAGCATTTGAGACTGTTTAGTTTTTTTTTTTTAATTTTAACCACGTGCTTCAAGAAAAGTAATAATTTATTGTAAGGAACGAATTTTCAAACAAAAATAGCACTTAGTCCTCGGGTCATCTGCTCGAGCTAGGTCACAATCGGGTATCATCAGTAATAATTTATTGTAAGGAACAAATTTTCAAACAAAAATAGCACTTCATTTCTTGTAGTAGTCTCAAAAGGTGTTAAATTCTTGAAAGGCTTGAAGGGTGTCCATTAGTAATATTAATCGATCTACTTTGAAATTAGGAAGGAGAATGGTTAAAGACAGCAACTATAAGATGATCAGCATATGGTAGGAAAATAATAATTTTTTAGGCTTCAACTGTTGTGGCATTGGACCAAGAAATCTTAGTTTTTAATTAGAAAGTGACCCAGTTAAATCAGATAAATTGGTGTGGTGTCACCCATTTGCTGCTGGACCTTGCATTTGATTGATTGATTGATTATTATTATTATTATTATTTTTTCCGACTATTAGTTTAAAGGATTTTAATTTTTAAGTCATAATCGAACCGGTCGATCCAATCCCAAAAGGAATATTGATATTGCTCATCTGTAAATGTCATTCAACTTACTAAAAAAAATAATAATAATAAAATAAAATAAAAATGTCAACAATCTTTTTGTCCGTCATTTCCATATAAACCAATGTTTAAATGGTATTTTTCACAGAGCCCTAACGTTTGGAAAAATAAGCAGCTGACTTTGGACAGAACATTGTTTAAAAAGCGTAAATGGGTTTCAATTTTTGACAGGCAATCCCTAAATTTGAAAAAATGAACACATTTGGTGTCCCAAAAAATGGGAATTCCACCTTTTCGAATAAAAACAGATTTAAGTTTTTCAAAAGTGTATTAGAAGTTAGAAAGAGAGACGATGAAAAACCACGACTCTGCTCACAAGAAGTCTGGCTGTCCACCAGGGGAAGAAACCCATCTAGTTTTAGCCTTGTCAGCACTACACATCTCGCAAGTAGTAATTTAGAATGGAAGTTTCATAAGAAAACAAGCGTATAATTAATCACTTTTACATTGAATTATTATTATTATTATTATTATTATTATAAACTCCATTGATCTAATTATACATTACAAAAACAAGCAAATCCTTCGGCGGAGTAGCATTAGGCCAATACAGGAATATGCAAGAGCGCATTTTGCCTGCAACAAATTAAATATTCAAGGAAGTAAAATACTGATAATATTCGAAATGGGATATCCTTCACATAATAACAAGCAGCGTCTCTAAATGCATAGATAAACAATTAGCCTGGTCGAGCTCATGCTCTAACAAAAATGGAATACAGCAGGACCAAACATAAGCAGAAGCAGAAGCAGTGCTTCCATGGGGAAAAGGAGAAGCAAATGGTTTGATAACGACTCAATTTTGTGCACTGTAAATTGAACAATAAATCACAATTGCATTATTACTGGTCCTATACATGATTGGAATATGTTGCTAAGAACACGCTGTACTTCTCTTGAACTATGCTCACTCCGAACAAGATCTACCAATGGAGGAAATAACTGTGAAATATGCTTTCTAAATGAATCTTTTTCTAAACTAGCCAAAATCTGCAAAACTGATAGGACAAAAGGTGTCCTGGCGGCCAATTCCTCCTTCTTAGCTGAACCCAATGGAAGAACCCAGTGTACCATAGGCTTACTGACTACTTTCTGTGTCGTATATTTCAATCCAGCACAATCCAGGTACATCTTCAATACTTTCTCACACACGGAGACAAGCTCTCCTTCTATGTTCTTCTCTGTAGACAAAGACGGTTTATTCATAAGTAGATCATACAGAAAGTTGAGATAATTCTGGTATGACTCATTTTCAAAGTGAACCATGGGTGGATCCGATATCTCAAGGATAGAGCACGCTCTCTGTAACTTAAGCTGCAGTGTTGTCTCAGAGTTCAATTGGTGGGAGTGTGAAGCAATGGATGAATAGATTTCGAGAAGGATATTCACAGTGTTCACAGATAAGGAGCGCCAATGCATTTTGTAAAGGTCAGTTACAACCTGTGAAAGACAAGCTAAGAATTAGGCGTCATAATATTTAAATGAGGCACATTCTGGGAGAACTTCTCCTTTCCTTTCCTGAGGAGGGAAAAATAACAAAAAGCTATTGTTAATGTAACTCTCCAGCAAATGAACCTAAGAGAGTTTCAGTCAGCAGGGGAAGCTGTCTACAGAGACCCCTCAGAGCCCCACCCCCTAAAAAAAAAAATTTAAAGGGCACACTAACACACGTAGTATCCCCTGGTAATGCTGTCTTTTCCAAATACAAATTTAATGTATTTCTATATCCACCACACAGAAAACAATTTCAACAGATTACTAATGTCAACATTGCCATCCTGACGACCCCCTATAGCATCATGGTTTAGATCCCCTCCACCAATTCCAACCCTTCAAGCAAATTCATGGAACCCAGTCCAGTATCAAAGCCTCCCGTTTTCCCTTCTGCTCTTATTCTCAATAAATTGGCAGAACTCCACCTTGCATGAATATCCCTCAGACCTTCAAGAAACTCCACATAGATTATTGAGGTTTGCATTGGATGCTAACAATCACCCAGGAAATAGCAACAAATTTTTAGTTGTTCAACTTGATGAAAGCAAGGACAAATACATCTTGTAAGAAGGCAGTGGAAGTGGTGGGCGAACAAGGTGGATAGACAAACGATTGTGTCTCCACGAGTTTTTGATTGATTTACTTGTACGGTTAATTGTTATCACAACCATCTAAAGCTATATTTCTCATATTTCATCATAGAATAGAATACAAAAACTAAACTTCCTAGCCCCCAGAGACAGATCCGATGACATAAAAATGATGTGAAAAGCCAGTGACAAACCCACAGCTGCACCATGCAACTTAGATTGCATAGAAGTGAATACTAAAGAAAAAACCCTTGGTTTGCTATTCCTAACAGTTGGCGGCATATTCACAAACAACAGAGTTAGGGGATAGCCCTGAAGCGAAATAAAAGCATCCAAGTGATGAGTTGTAGAAATATGAAGTCTATGATTCTCATTAAACAAAATTGTTCTTAATGCTGCCACCACAAGGGTAGGTGACTTGGTGAAGTTTGGAGTCAATTACCAGAGAATTCTTTGGATAAATGTTTCCGTTTAATATAAAGCGTCCGGCAAGTTAAACAAGTATGAAACTTTTGATGGATAAATTAGTAAGGATTAATATGGGCCTCAGAGCAACCACCAACTAGGAAAAGTGGTTAGTAATAATAGTAGGAACCAATCCACCGAGAACTTGTAAAATTCCATCCTGTAGAAGAAAATCTAGTGTAAAAGAAATTCCTTTGAAAGTGATTGAGCTAGGATTCAATGTCAACCAACATAATTACTCTGTGGTGCTAAATTTTACAGTTACGGGTTAATTGAAATTACTAACATAAAAATCATCATAAGCCTGACTTTTTTTTTTTTTGGAGTATTTGCAAAGGTTATCAGCATGATATAACATTTTCTCAATAGCCTTCCCTTTGCAAAAAAGGCAGTCTCGCATTCTGTTCAGACGCAAATAACACTATCATAATTACACAGAGAGAGAGAGAGAGAGAGAGAGAGAGAGAGAGAGAGAGAGAGCACCTGTATAATGAGCAGCTGTATGGATAAATGACTTTTAACCCTTGAAACAACATACGCTGCAGTTTGCAGATTATCATGCTCGGAGTCATCGTGGGTTATTCCGAGGCCAGAAGACTTTTCTGTGTCATTATTGGAGCGAGCAACTTCAGGCACTTCAATGCTATCCATGGTTCTCAAAAGCTTTAAAAATCCCGGCAAACTGGATATGGCAGCCTCTTTCAAAGAAAGAAAGATATCTAGCCATTCTTCTTCCAAAAGTCTGCCTCTTAAATCAGTGGTCAAACGCATCAATGCAGCTACCCCGGCACTTGAGGGACCTTGGCCAGAGCTTCTAATAAACCCGGCCAGTATCGAGACGACATTTGGCAGTTGAGTCCTTACCATTTCAAAGAAAGTGACAAATAGATCAACTAGGCATTCCACTGCCAATGCTGAAGTTTCAGAGTCCCATATGTTCCTGTCAGGATGTGGCGATTCAGAACTTTGCAGATACCAGTCATCCTTCTTTTGTGCATCTCTACTATCACGAACAAAACTGAATATGGGGAAGATCACAGAATTGAAAATATTGATCCAGAACGGGCTTGAAAAAAGTTGACCATGGTCCTTCAAAATATTAAAAAGAACTTCCAAAGCGCTCTTTCTAATAGCTGATCTAGGATCTGATGTTAATCTGGACAACCCTGAAATAATTTTAGAAGTAACATTAAAGAGCTACACTAAAGTCTTGACAGATTATAACTTATTTTTCAGGAAGAGAGGAGCAGCAGTGCCTGCTGTGAAAGGAATGGGGTGGTCTTGGTTTTCTGGTTAATAGATGCAGTAAACTATAAGAATTAATACAATAACTATGAAATTAAGTATGTTCAAGGCTCATATCTGTATTGTCACAAGGGCAGAAAGGTCGAGAGAGAGAGAGAGAGAGAGAGAGAGAGAGAGAGACATATAAAATTCAGCTGCTACTTCTTTCTCAACACCTCTCATGGACAACTAGAATCAAATACCTGAAAGCAAAGGAATCCAGAAAGACATATAATCATCTTTTTCCACAAAGCTTTGTCCATCCACAGCATTGTTGTTCTCTACCAGAGTGCAGGAATCATCTTCCTTGGTTTTCTCATTGCCAACAAGTCCTCCATCTGCAAGTTTGACAGCGCAGAACCGAAGAAAAGCTATAGCATTGAGACTAACATCACTGTTGAATCTACTCTGTGTGAAGGTGATGAGGCATTTAACGCAATCAGTAAAAGTGATGGCCTCAGTCTCAGTTGTGTAAGGAAAATATTCTCGCACTATTTTTTCCATGGTTTCAAAGGCCAACAAGACTATGTTCTTTCTTTCATCGGCTGCAGCAGCTGTAAAAACCTGCAAAGAGAGGAATCTATATATGAAGCAAGATAATTGCACAGAGCTATAAACAGGCACGGTCTGAAAGTCATATTCAATAAAAAAGGCACATAATCAATGCATTATCTTCCATTATAGCAATATCTTTCAGTTTAACCACCAGCATCTTCATAGGTGCTTTAATACAGCTTCGAAAGCTGACTAGCCATTGGCATCTAAAATTGAAGGCAGTTCCAGACGAGTGTTTCAGGCACTCTTAAGCATCTTGTGAGTTAAAATTACGTTGGGAAACAAAAATGCAAATCATGTACCCAAAGCATAGAGGAAAATAATGAACACAAAGCATTAATAGGATTCAATAAAGATGGGATGAAAGAGAAAAGATGAATATATGGAGAAGCAACACAAATGCAGTGTCAGTGAAAAAAATCCAGAGAGGTTAAGGCACCAATAAGTGTGAAAGCACCCCAGAATCCAGCAATAGATTGTAACAATATGCCTCACCAGCTTTAAGCTGAATTTGCCTCCAAAATAATGTATATCAATTCGTTATGCATCACACTTATGCATGGTAACACAGTTAAGCACTGAATCATGATTGCTTATTACAGATATGTATTTGGATCATGAAAATGTTACTAACTCAGTCATCAATAACCAAATATGCATGGGACTCCCAAAATTTCACAATTAATATGGCCCGAGTCACCTATCCCAATGGCCAAACTAATTGCACGAACTTGGAAGGTCAATAGTAACACATTTTGACACCACAATAACTTTCCAAGTACAAATACAAAGCCAGTACTAGGTACCACAAATATCGCAGATAGAACATTCTCTGCAACAAATTCTAACAGCTGATGCTTTCATATATCACATTATGGAACACACATTGCTATGTCCAACATCCATAAGTTACTGTATAAATAACATAAAAGGAAATATTGTTCTGGCATTTGCATTCTGAAAACTGCCAAAGTTTCCTGAGAATGTTGCAGCAACGAATTATTTTTAAAGATAAACTTTTATTATCTTCTGAAATACAAGGCAACTACACATGTACGATTGATAAAAAATTAAGGTATTTTTCCATATCGATGGGAAGGAGGATTCTGCATGGTTGTCTCAAGAATATAGCAAGCTATAAACATATAAATTCAGTTCAGTAAGCCTACAGGACAGAGTATGTGGATATTAGATACAATACCAGTAAATTTATAATCATTTCCTTGTATAAACAAAAAATTACCATAAAAACGCTCTTCCATCCAGATTTTACATTATTGACCCGGCTGAGGACCATTTGCGAGATACACCGAACTATTAACTCTCTAATTTCTGTGGAGCTGCTTTTCTGCATGACAATCACAAATGGTCTCAAAAATTCATTTTGGAAATTATAATTTGCCAGTTCTTCTCGTTCTAGGAATTTCATAGCTAGCTGCCGCAATGAGTCCATGACAAAGATTGCAACCGAAAGATTTTCTGATAAACCAACTGCCACAAAAAAATCTGAAAGAACACTCCATATTCGAGACCATACCAGCCTGATACGATTCATGTTGTAGTGCCTGCATAACACACGAGTCATATCATTGTATTTCTCATCATATATCTCATCTTGAAAGTTTTTTACAAGAATTGGAGACATTGAGAAATTGAGAAAAGAATCTTACGCAACTTCCACAATTTTAGTAAGGCTAAATACGCGAGGGTCAGTTGGAGATTGCAATTCAGAAATGGAGACGTGGCAAAGTGCCTTCACAAAAGCCACTATTGCTTCACTGTTCAACCTCTGGCTGTGAGCAAAAATGTGGTTCAACTCAAAACTTCCTATTTGGTCAAGTAAATACAAGTTCGAAACGAAGTTATTGATCTGCTCGGGAGAAACAAGACCGGGGGAATGGACTCCATGACTGGTGCTGTCATATGATCCCCCTCGAACGACAGCCACCATAGCAGGATTCTGGAGTGTTCCTTTTTTCTTCAAAGATGAAAAACTTGCGGATTTTAATGTCTTGTCTTCAGCTTCGGCATTCAATGCCGTAAAAAAAGATGCATCAGAAGGTGCCCCTTCCCCCAAGAGCTGGAGATGCTCAAATCGAGATAAACATGTTAAAATATGTTCCCATGCTTCCTGAAGATAATTCCCGTCTTCAATAGCAATTGATATCATTGCCTGTCAAAGTAATGCATAGATATCAGTGCCACCACAAGATCTACGACTTAAATGTGCATTGTTGCAGTATGATATGCACGTTAAAGGTAAAGAGCAACATATCATTCTTAATCACTTCCACAGCATAGTAAAACTGGATAGTGTAAATAAATGATGAATATCCCAGACAAGCATCACTGACTTGTAAAACTCGTCCTCATGCAGGGAAAAACAATGGTATAACTTAAATTGCATTGAGTCATCTAGGCAGGATATATAAATTTTAGTGTATATCCTTGACAAATACCTTGACAGCATCAACATTTTTTTGCTTCATATCTGCAGCACAATGGAGGTAAGTAAATTTAGCCACAGTGGTGACAAAAGCATCTTTCTGAGTCTGCATGCCCATAACAGCAGTAACATGCACAGCATATCGGAAACCCTGCATGCATTGAGAAGTAGTTTCCTTGTCATCACTCTGGTCCAAAGTCACACTGAAAGCAGCTAGCATAGGACCCCAGCAGACTTCAACTATGAACCTCAATATTGCAGGATCTGAGACAGCATAGAATATACTCCTGCAGTGGGACAAACAAGGGATATTCCATTATATTTCCCTCCTGGAAAATAAAAAGAGCCTCAAAGCATGGATGCAATATGAAAATTATCTCCAGGAACCAACAAAAAAAAAAAAATCAGCATAAAAAGCATGATAGTCCATTTAATCAGTCAACTGAAAGTATTGCCATCATCTGAAGAGGGCCTTATAGGCATTTTCACTTTTTATTAGGTGAAAGGCACCATCCTCCTCTCATAGGTCCAAAATTAAAAATGATGGGTAAATACCAGAAAAATATACCAATGGAGTAAACCTGCAGAAAGGTAGTCTTACTCAGATTTTGAAGATTTTGCTTTAAACTGCTCTTGGATATGCCTTATTAGATGTCCGTTGGCACCCAATGGTTTTTCTTCTGTATTCTTCCAAACTAGATTGAGTATACCATCCAAGCCCAGTAGTTTATTAAGGCTGTTCCCCTGTTTGTTTTGTGGAGCAGAAGAATCTGCACTCATCTTAATCTCATTTTTCACAATTTGATCATAGAGCGTGCCCAGAAACTCTTCAGGTAGATCCTTGCCATCATCAATCCCTCGGTTATTCCGGATGAAATCAACCTTGGTCATCTGAAGAGTAAAAAAAATGTCAAATGGAAGTCAGAAATGAACTGAAACGTAAACTACTTTATCAAATGACATCTAAAAGATGCGAGTTTATCCAGAAGCAATATCAGATACTTTGTAAACAGATCAAACACATGCCATTAAATTTTAGTGATTAATTATAATCTTTCAGTGCTTTCCCATTTCCTGAAGAGCGGAAGAGGGTATAAAAGGTATCATATGCAACACCTAAATAATTATTTAGATAAGCTAGTATTTTCTGAAGCTAAGTATTTATAAAGAACAATAAAAATTTGGACAATTAAGTTGAATAGGGTTTACATTATTAAATAGTAAGAGACCTGGAAAATTGATGACTTTTTCATCTTTAGATTCAATTATTTATCTATAAAAGTGAATTTCCTGTTTACCATGTAACGCCAACCACAGCAACACTATACAGAGAAATGTCAAATATAAGGTCTCATAGTTACATGTAACAAAGTTCCAATGGCTTCACATGTACAATTTGTCCATTAAATGTGAGAGCAATTGATGTGGAACTAAATTATTCTTCAGAACTCCAGGTTTCATGGGCTTGATTTTCAAAATATATCTTGTTAAAAGGATTGTTTATAAGCTAACGAGGTTCAAACCAAATCATATGGTATTAGGTGGAGTAGCACATTTATAAACCAAACCAAACCAAATAGGACAGGTTTCTTAACATTTCCCCCGCCCATCTTAGAAGAAAAAAATGAGGCTCAATGCCGTGTAATGATGCAAGGCTCATAAAAAATCAGGATCCTAACTAGGATCATTCCGAGGTGATGAATCAGAGTATCAGACTATAGAATCAGATAAGAAAAAAGAGGGAAAAAAAGGAGAACAAGAACCTATTATAATTTTACTTTTGAACAAAGAAATGTATATTCAATTCTATGACTTGGGATTGGGAAAATTTTGCCATTTTCTTATTTAGAAATTTTTTAATCCATCCTTCCCTAAAAGAAGGATCACCCAAAAATCACATAATTTTACAATCATTTCCATGATCCTACTACGTGTTTAGAAAGGTTAAGTCGGCATTGAGGTATTTTGCTTCTGCGAGGCAAGGAGTAGCCACAGCATAAACTAATAAAATAACTTGAAAATTTTAACAAAAACCAATAAAATAACTTCAAAATTTTAAAATGCAGAATTGCACTCATAATAACTAATAAACTATCTAAAAAGTTCATAATAAATCATGCGAACAAATCCAGGGGTTGGTAGAATTTTAAATAGCTCAAAAAAACCTTACATTGTTATATGCCTAGGCAGCATGGACACACTGCTGGCACCAGTGTGATGGTGTCCAACAGGTGTTGGAGATGTCAGGTGGTGTGTCCCCCTTTTTGAGGGGTTTCTAGAGTCAAACATGTTGCAGACATGCCATGTGTATTTAAAAATAATCGAAAAAATAAATAGAAAATAGAAACTAACTGGCAGTGTCAAACGATGTTGAGTGGAGTTATTTCATACGTGAAGGCACTGCAAAATGAAATGCATAAAGACTAATGAACAATTAAAGAGCGCTTTTATCTTAACTTCGCAAATACCGATTTGTTTTGAGAACCTTTTTCTATAAAACAAGCGGGACAAAATTTTTATTTCCTCAACAGCAGTGCACTTTCTTAACTATCAACATTATGATTTAACCCCTACAATTACAAATTGAACAAAAAGACAAAACCCATCTTTACAGAATTGATTGGCTGCATCTGGTGTTCTCCTGCGACAAATCCCTCTGTTGTGACTACCCTCCGTTTTTATTTATTACATCACCTCTGATAATTTCCATTTATTTGCTTTAAACTATAAAAGTATGAAAGAATTAAAAAATAAAAAGTTCATTCAAGTTTAATCAATGTGTCCAGGCCTACTAGTTTGGAATATTGCATGTTGGCATGTCCATTTTGTGTCGTGTCCATGTAAGTACTAGTTAGTTATAGGCTATAGAAAACTAGTCCAAATGCTCATGCCAGTAACAAAATGCTCAGAAAGGACAAGATAAACAAAAGGCACACTGCACATAAGCACCCTCAAGGCTTATGCCTTGAGGCATGCAACTCATAAATTAAGATTAAGCCTTGACCTATGGCACTCAAAGTATAAGCTTTGAGGTCATGAGAGATGTGCCTTAGGGGTAAGCCTTGTTTTTGAAGACAAAAATACTTTCCCTACAATCCTACCATATTCCTACTCGTTATTTCTTTATGTTAAATGCGATTCTGAATCAATATTGCAAATCTGGATAGTCAAAATCATGATTATAACAGCCCTGGGCTTGAAATTAGCGTGAGAACTTGGAGTAGGGTTTAATATGGGCATCATTATAGACCTCTAATTGCAGAACCGTGTCAAAAGGCTTATTTATTTATAACATAATAGGGTGAGAAAATCCTGTTTACTGCCATTCTCTGAAAATGATATCAGGGCTAAACTAAATATTAATCATGTAAATGCTTATTTCCACACAAAACATAAACAATTCAAATAGAGAAAACAGATATAGCCCCTGTTTGAGACCCATTATTTCAAAACTCATTTTTCTCCAATCTTATTTTCAACCATACATTCTTCCAATAAAATAATTTTACACGTAAACCTAAAACCTTTTTTCTACTTTTTAATCACACGTTCTTTAAAAATAAATAAAAATAATAATCGCTATTACAAAATCTATTTTTTCAACAAAATGGGGCTCAAATAAAGGCATTGTGAGAAAAAGTAAATGGACAAAGCGTACCTTATCTTTTACCATACTGTTATGTGCATCAGTATTGAGCATTATCACAGAGTATGCAAGAACATAAGCTGCATCTGCACTAGTAAATGAATTTGGATTGCATTTACAATACCGCTCAGCAAATTTCTCCATGATGCGATCAATCTTTTGAGCTTCTCCTGGTAATCTAAATCCTCTTAAGAAAAATCTGATCGCTTCGCCGAAGTCCATTCCGTCAAAGTTGAAGGAATCAACATATGCATGCATAACTTTCAAAGGAAATTCCTCTCTCTCGCCAAGATAATCGCCAATCACAGTAGCATTAAGGCCAGTAGTATTTTTGAGGAAAGTTGCCACTGATTCTGGGGAGCTGCAAATTTTCTTGCTTAATAAGAACTCAATCCCCTTTGAAGGTTTTCTATTAAACAGCGCAACACCATTCTGCATTTAAACCATTGTTGTCCATTACTAAAGGATATAACAATTACAAACAATACACACACACACACACACACATACACAAGCACACACATGAGAGATATTAGCAAAGTAATAAATCTTTAAGAGGCTCATTGTGCAACCATATCCTAGTGGTAGATCGACTGAAAAGATAACAAAAGAATATACATAGGTATTGGAAATCTAGAGGAGAAAGGAGTAAAAACATGATTGGGAGTTGTTTACAAACAATTTAACTTATAAATAGATATAAATGATTGATAAGTAGGTAGTACTTGTGGGTCACATGAAATATTTGGATAAAAATTTGGTTGACTGATTATAAATAAATTAGCAAAACAAGGCCTAAATCTTTGCTAACCTGAATTTCTAATTTATAAGCTCGGCGCTGCTCCAAGGCTGCAGCACCTGCAAATTCAGAAGTTGCTTCTGAATGAAGCTCCTCAGCAATATTTCTGTCTTCGTTAAAGGTTGTGGGATTCTCCATCAAGGTCTCGTTATCAGAGAACTTTGGCAGATTGGATTCTCCAGTTTTCAGCTGTTGGTCCATCCATGTTCCCATTGACTTGATAATTCTGACCAAACACTTCACTGATTCATGACGAAATGTCATATCTTGGGCTGGAGACAAAGAAGTAGTGGAACCAGGAGGTGGACCTAGAGCAGTTTTCAGAAGGCCATTGACAATCCTGCAAATAGCTTACAGAATTAAAGGAGTTTTAATACAATTAACTAAACAAACAAAAAAAATTAAGCAACAGCAGCTACTGCAATTTGCAGTGCAGTTGCAAGTGTTTGTGCGCATGTGAGAGAGTCGTAATGTCAGTTATCCAGCGTACTGTGCAAGGGCAAAGTCAAGGGACCTTCTGGTCTTGGGATTGAGGGTATTTAGTAATTTTTAGATTGCTGTAGTAATGTCTTCAATTATGGGTTTTTTTGGAAACCAATGAAATGAATCAAATCAGTCTAGATATCTTAAATAGCTCTACTTAATGTAGACAAGGGGAACATATTTCCTGCAAATTGATATCTTAATAGCCCCTTTTGAAAACACTGGTTGTGACATGCTCTTCGGGAAAACTCTGTAAAACAGTTTCCCAGGAAAAAAAAAAACTAATATTTTATCTATATAATAAATAGCTATTTCTTAACTGGAAAAATGAGACAAACTAGAAACTGCAGCTGCTGATCTTTTTAGGGAACATTTTGAATCACTGAGCGACCAAAAGCCTATAAGTTCAATGATAAAAATAACGGAAAAGGAGAAAAAAGCGTATGCTAAAATCATTGATCATAAGAGATGTGTTTGAGAGAGAGATTTAAAGAAAAAGGCAAAAGCACACAATTTTAGGCCTCATCCTAACTCCCACTAAGATTTACCTATTCCTACTTCCCTCAAAAAATGGGAAGTCTCATATAAGCTTGAGGATTTTGTTTTACCAAACTAGGATAAACAAACTTAGCTTCAAAGACCCTTCATCACCAGAACCCCAGCTTAATCTAGATAAACATGTGGGGAAATTTGTAACGATCTGTTAAGAAGATTATTATTATTATTATTATTTTTCTGATGACAAGTAGGCTATCCCGCAAATACTAATAGCTTGAATGACAAAGCGACTTAGGGGAAGAAGGAGATTGATAATTATGATCTCAAGTTTTCATAATGTTAAGTGTGGAGATTTACAAAGCAGAACTCCAAACTCTGGCTTCACTAACTCCACAAGGTTGTAAAGATCTCACCCGGTCGAAATCCACTCACAGATACGAAAAAGAAAGGAACAAATTCCAATAGTTATCCTAAGTACCTTTCAAATATGTTTGGAGCGTCCACATCGCAGTCATAGTTAACAAAAATGTCAACAATAATTTGTGAATCCTGTAAGATCTTTTCCAATAAACTCAGAACAGTCATCTTCTGTAAGAAACTGGGCTGAAGTACATTCTCGAGCACACGAAGTACGAGCATGGGGAAGAAAATTCCAATTTCTGATTTCAAGCCAGATCTAAATTTTAACAATAAATTTCGGAATATAGAACAAAGAAGCTGAAAAATAGTCATAACAGATAGTGCACTGTTCTTCAACACTGATAGGCACAGATATTGTTTGATAGCGTTAAGAAACCTGTGGAGAACGAACATGTTAGCTCTTCAGAGAAAAAAATCAGACTTTATACATACATATATTAATTGAATCCTGAAGATAAAAAGAAGAAATTTGACATGGATCCCTGCCTTATCTTTACTTCTATTTATTTTTTTAAATGAGAATGTAATAGGCATAACAAAGACAGCTATAAGGTTTAATATTAAATCCAAGTAACAATTGTACCAAGCCATATATTAAGCAAGCTTCCTTCTTTCATCTATCAGAAAAAGAAATGTCTTTAATGCAACATCTCCAACATGGTCTTATGATTCACTCAAACACGGGCCGTTGTTTACAAGTCATGTAAGAAAATCAAAATCAAGGGCAGATCTACATGCAAAGGGATGAAGCCAAATCCAAGTTAAATTGAAATTAGATGAAAACCTCAATTTTTTTTTTTTTAAACATTTCCCACCAATTGAATTTACAGTAAAATAGCAAAGATAAGTATCTATATATAGTTTGCCACCTTTACGAAGATGTCCCTCAGAAAAATTTCACGTATCTTGACGGATCATCACAAGAAAATGGCTGACAATTAATCCCAAACTGGGACTATATAACTAAATCAACTCAATAGTCTATGTACTGTCACTATGGCTTACTAAATCACCTCTCATAAATCGAAATAAACTATGAATGTTTGGCTAATGTTTATAAATGAGCAAACTACTTTTTTCCACACATTTCGTGGACCCACAAGTACTACCACTTCTTGACCACTCATTTCTAACTATTTATAAATTATAATTTAAACGATTTATAAACACTTCACAAACAAGCTTTTAATTGCTCCCACTCCAATAAAATCATTTTTCTTTAGAGGTATAATCAGCCAAAAGAAATAATTTGTAAAGGTTTAAATGGTGAATGTAGGAAAAAAATGGTCAGCATGCTAACAAATGCCTTTATAGGGATCAGGTGCTTGTCTACATTGGCGGATTCTAAGTTCCAAGAAAAATTCAAAAAATGCAGGTAATTCTTAGATACTTTAAAGAAGCATCTTAATCTTCTCTGCATTCATCTCAATGTTACTAATCCCTATTGCATGATTAGATATACTCTCCATTATCCTATTTCACCAATAAAATTAGCAAGCAAAATGATTTTATATTATACCACTATATGCTAATTCAGATCTTACCCTTCCTTTACCCTTACCCTTAACATGATATGTTGAGATTCTACTCTTTCCAACAGGTGAATTCATAACTCTTGATTAAGGTCTAAAAGGTGTAAAGCATGGAGGTCGAGCTTCAAATATTAATAACTTAGACGTAATAAGGCATTTTCATATTTTTAATATTATCTTAATTATTTTAGACAAATAAATAAAATAATGCATACCTCAAAATTTTTAGAACTTCATAAAAAANTAATCTTCTCTGCATTCATCTCAATGTTACTAATCCCTATTGCATGATTAGATATACTCTCCATTATCCTATTTCACCAATAAAATTAGCAAGCAAAATGATTTTATATTATACCACTATATGCTAATTCAGATCTTACCCTTCCTTTACCCTTACCCTTAACATGATATGTTGAGATTCTACTCTTTCCAACAGGTGAATTCATAACTCCTGATTAAGGTCTAAAAGGTGTAAAGCACGGAGGTCGAGCTTTAAATATTAATAACTTAGACGTAATAAGGCATTTTCATATATTTAATATTATCTTAATTATTTTAGACAAATAAATAAAATAATGCATACCTCAAAATTTTTAGAACTTCATAAAAAAATTTCAAGTTTCCAACGAAAACATAATTGTCAAAGTCATAAATATTCCTAATCAATAATTCTCCAAAATAAGGTGCACGCCTTTTTCCACAGGCACACCATAGGTGGTCAACGTAGAGTTGACTTCTATTTTCTTGCCTAGACAGGCCTTTTAGAACACTAGTCTTGATTAAATAAGCAATGCACATCATCCTAGATTGTCAGTCAATATTCTTGTATTATTCATAAACATTTTACACCTGACCTTTTAGCAATTAATTGCATCATTTGTGTGGAATTCTGTACTTTTTCATAACCAGACCAATTGCAAGTACCTATGAGTCTCCTTTTAATCCGAGGGTAGCCATGTATCATATAAATCCCAAAATGCACATTCTTCTAATCTCTCCCCAAATATTACTTGGTGTTTAGTTACTGAAATTGCATTCTTTTTATTTCCACTTGCACCTAATTTCATGCAACTTGTTCCATCTATCTTTTACTGATTGTTTCAGCGATAGCTACAAGAAGAAATGCTGAACTCTGCACATTCAAGTGCAACACAAAGGATTATATTTTACATACAAGGCACTTGCCTGTCATTTGTCTGCCATATAGGGCCTGCATTGCCCATGATGATATTCAGAAGCTCCAAGGAGAGAATTTTTCCCCTCAAAAGGATCTGATCATCTGGATGTTCTTGCGACGAAAACTTCATAGATAATTTGCACAAATTCTTGTAGAGCATAAAGCAGTCCTCTCTAATTTTACTGTAATCACTCAAATTTTCCCTCTCATTGGCTGATATACCCTTCCCCGTCTCTTCATCAGCTTTTGCCTCAGCGTGATTCACGCCCTTCTGCAATTCCAAGGATAGTGTTGCATCAGGTAGGCTATCCTTGGCCTCCACAATCTCGTTAATGAAGTTTTGAGCAAATTGTATAGAACTCCCTTCATTCAAATTCCTATCAGCAAATTCTAACAGTTCAAACACAGAAACGGTCTTAAAGTTAACAAGCATGGAATTCTCCTCGGCTCTGGTGAAAACAATTATCATCATCTGAGCAAGAATCGACTTTGCACAGATTTGATTGGTGCCGTTTTGGCCACCCAAGTACACGTTGTAACAGGACCTGACAATGTAGACAAGACAATCACCCCGAATATAGATAAAGGGGGATCGAACAGCAGAGAGCAGAGCCTTGAGCGAAGCAAGCTCAATGTTCTCATCGCCCATGCCCGTACATTTACAAATGGAATCTATGAGGCGAAAAATAAGGGAAGACTTATCTTTGGCTTCAGTGCGGTCGATTTCGCAGCCACGGATGAGTCCAAAGGAGAAGAGTCGGAAGGCACAATCTAGGGCGGGGTCAACAACCTTTGGGGAGGCGGATTCAATAGCCATGATGACAGGGTGGAGAACGAAGTCGGCATCGGTAGAAGATAGACCGTAGAGGGGGGAACAGGATGCGGGATCGTCGGGTAAATCGGGCAAAGAATCAAGCTTATCAAGAACAGATTTGCAGGCGGACACTAGCTGGGAGTGCTTCCTCCAGGCCACGTTCTTGATGATCTTGTCTAACGACGGCCCCAGTACCCAGCCACACCGGGATGGTCCACCAAGGGTTTGAGAACTTGACATTTTCTCTTAATAGCCAGATTTGGAGCTCAACGATGATCCAAATCTAATCTAAAATGGATTTGAAGGAATGGTTGGAGGGATCAGCTCTGCCTCTGCTCTAGTAGTTGCTGTTGTTCCGACCGACCAAGGCAGAATATTTGGAACCGAAAACTAACACTTTCTCATCCGCGGTCGATTTGATATAAATCTTCATTTTTTTCTCAAATTTATTTACAACTTGATACATTTTATTATTATTATTTTTTTTGGATACATTTCGCACATTATTTATGTATTTTGACACATTTTGATAAAATTTTGTGCATTTCGTGCAATTTGAAACATTTTTGCCATTTTCTTGCATTTTTTTTCTTTAACATTTTACGTCTTTTTGTAAATTTTGAACAATGTTGTATTATTTCAATAATTTCGGTACTCTTGTGAATTTGGTGCATGTCGTGCATTTTGGTATATTTTCGTACATTCATGTATTTTGATAAATTTCATGCATTTTAGTACATTTTCCATGGATTTTGTACATTTCCTTACATTTCGGCACTTTTTGAGCATTTTTGTACATTTTTCCACATTTTGAGACGCATCTATTTTGAATTGAAATCACTATTGTCCATTAGAGCTCCATGTCAGTCACAAAAGTGGCTTTTTGCATAATAAGAATACCTTTACCTTGGCCTCGAAAGCATGTCGAACCAAAAAAGTGTCACGACCACAGTTACGTGTAAACTATTTCGCAAGCGCATGGTTGTCATGTTTTATAGTACTAGTTTTCGCCCGTGCTATGCACGGGTTGTGTTTTTCTCGAGGATATGTTAGTGTTGTATGAAGTAGTAGGTTATTATTATGTTGTATCTGCATTATTTCATTTTTATTTGTGTTCAAGTTCTTGTTAGCTGTTGTTTTCATTTTGTTCAAGGTTGTTTGAAGGTTTTATTTG